>CAXFZM010000321.1:0-57832 GCA_964007475.1 Hybos culiciformis
ACCATTTTAATGGGTTTTCTAAAGACATTTTCGTCAAAATTTCAATTATGTTACGATTTTCTCTTTCGACCTGCCCATTGCCTCTCGGAATACCAGTTGTTATACTTAAATGCTGAATATTAAGTTTGCTACAATAATCTTGGAACATGTTGGATGTGAATGCTGAGCCCTTATCGGTAATAATTCGAACTGGATTGCCAAAAACTGTATTATGACCATCCATCTTGGACAACACTTCTGCGACGCCTGTTGATTTGGTTGGGTAGATCCAAACAAATTTGCTGAAAGCATCTATTATAACGAACAAATATTGGTATTTCTTCGCTGTTGACGGAAGTGGACCTAAGTGATCAAGGTGAAAAGTATGTAGTGGTGCATCAAATTTTTCAATTGGTTGCAGAAACCCTTCTTTTTTGCCCATTTTTCGGCTCGCTAAAATGCAAACAATACAGTTAGAAATGAATTTATTAATTTTATTAGTTAGTGAAGGAAAAAAATAATCATTTTTAATTATGGCTGCAACTTTTCTACCATTAATATGACCCTGTTCATGTATGTTTTGGATAATGACTCTTTGTAAAACTTTTGGAACAACCAGAAGGAAATTTCCTTCGTCAAATTTGTACAAGAGGTCATTTTTTATTTCAAAATTTTGGTATGATTTCACTTTTACAATTTCACGAGTTAATTTGCAAAACTCGTCCTCTTTTTGCGCCTTTTTAATCCTTTCAAGGATACCATCTTCAATTGACATCATTTGTGGATATCTGCTTAACGCGTCAACATGCTTCATTGAAGTTCCTGGTCTATGCAATACTTCGCAATTATATTCTTGTAGGGCCAAAGCCCATCTTGCTACTCTGGGACATAACTCTTTTTTTTTCATTGTTGCCTGGAATGCTTTACAATCTGTGTATATTTTAAACGATAAGCCTAATAAATACGACCTAAGTTTCTTTAAACATCTTATAATAGCAAGAACTTCCTGTTCATAGCTAGTGTATGCCTTTTCCGCCTCAGTGGATTTAAAACTAATGAAAAAAATAGGATGAAAATTCTTATCATGCTTCTGTAATAACACCCCACCATAACCAATTGCACTAGCATCACAGTGTAACTCGGTTTCTAATTTTGGGTTGAATAGCTTCAGCACTGGACCTGTAATTAATATTGTTTTTAACTTGTTAAATGCCAAAATTTGATCTTTTCCGAACGCGAATATTGCATCTTTCTTTTACATATCAGAAAGTGGTTTCGCTATCGAAGAATAATTTTCTACGAACTTTCTGAAATACCCTGTTAGGCCCAAAAAACTTTGTAATTTTTTAACTGTGTTGGGCTGTGGAAAATTTTTTATTGCTGCAGTTTTTTCTGATGAAGGTTGAATAGTACCATGACCTATTATATGCCCTAGAAACTCTACTGTTGTTTGCATAAATTTACATTTTTGCCATTTTATTTGCAAATTGTTTTGTTCAGCGGTTTGAAGAACCAATTTTAAATTTTCCAGATTTTCTTTTGCATCTTTACCAAGAATAATAATATCATCAATATAAACCATAATTATATTTTTTTTAATAAGATCTCTAAAAATTGTATTAATGAATCGTTGAAAAACGGCTGGTGAATTGCATAACCCAAATGGAGTTTTTCTAAATTCATACTGCCCTTCTGGCGTTATAAAAGACGTATATTTTTGGCTTTCTTTTTCCACATCTACATGAAAAAATCCATTTTTCAAATCGAGCGTAGTAAATACAGTTGTGTTATATAAATTTTCTAAAATTTCTTCAATTAGCGGTAGTGGGAATCTGTCTTTTATAATTTTGTCGTTTATCTTTCTATAGTCTACGCATAATCTATGTGAACCATCTTTTTTCTTAACCACAACTACAGGACTAGCGAAATCTGAACTGCTGTGTTGAATAATATTTTCTTCAAACCACTCTTCTACTTGCTTTCTAACTATTTCCTTTTCTACTGGAGCTAAACGTCTTGCTTTTTGGTAAACTGGCTTTTCATCTGTTAGAGTTATTTTCATCGTAATGCATGATTTTTCTAATTTTTTCGGTGTGTACTTGTTAATTAAATCATTAACTTCTCTTAGAATTTTTGTATCTTCAATTGTCATTACATTTTCGTATGTATTGTTGTTCAACAAATTTTCTGCATCTATATCAAAAATGTTATTTTCTGGTAAATTAAATCTGTTACTTGTTGTATTTTTGTTGACTTAGTTTGTATTAGAATGTTCTTGCATAATTTTAATTTTTCCGCGATCTAAAACTAAAGTGACATTAATTAGAAAATTATTTCCTAAAATTAAATTATCTGCAATAAAACTATCTGGAACAACATGAAATAATAGCTCAAACGATCTGGAATTAATCGATACTGCTGTAGTAATAGCACCTAATGTATGCTTCAAATGATTGCCGAAACCTTTTAAACACGTACCAGCCTGGTCATAATTCGTGAAACCTAACTGGTTCATAACTGACTGCTTCATTAGGGATACATCGGATCCATTATCTACAAATGCTTCAAAATTAAGATTTCCAATTTTTACTATTAAAATATTGGAATTATCGTTGTATATTCGATTTATTTTCCCATTTGCTTCTTTACTTTCGTTATTTTTATTTGGACATTTTGGTGCTATGTGACCAAAATTATCACAAGCAAAACATCGTGGACCCTTAGATTTGTTCGGACACTGTGGTGCCAAATGCGTAACTGACCCACAATTTGCGCACCTCTTGTTTCGTTGATTTTGGTTATTATTGTTGTTCTCACTACTTGGACCTTGACTTGCATTAGATTTGTTGAATCTGTTATCCTTATTTTTAAAAGAGTTATTATTTGTGTACTTTTGCTGCTCACTTTTGATATTTTCGTATATTTTAAGTTTCGTTCTTAAATCTTCTAATGAGGTTGCTTCAAATAAAATAGTTTTATTATTCACACTGTCTGGGATACCTTGTATAATGTACATCTTTATTGATTCTTCATCGAGCTTACCTTTTCTGGCAATATGACACATTTGATAATAGTATTCTAATAAACTTTCTGTTGTTTTCTTTTTTCTTGATTCTAGCATTTTGTGCACTTCTAAACTAGTTGGCACTCTTTCAAATTCTGTTGCTAATGCATTTTTTAATTTATTCCAATCAAAAACATCTGATTTTGCTTCTATTGCGAGTCTAGCTGCTCCCGTTAGTAAACGCCTTGCATATAAATATTTCTGTACCTCGTTCCAAGTACATGCTGCTGCTATTTGCTCAAATTCTTTTATCCACATTTCGCAATTTTTTCCAGATTCACCTGAAAATTTTTCCAGCGAATCCTCCACATCTTTAAATACAAAATTATTCTTTTCGGTCATCTTATCGTTTTCTGAAGTTCTTTTCGGGTTTTGTTCTGGTTCTGTATTATTCTTATCGTTTTTTGTAGTTCTTTTCGGATTTTGTTCTAGTTCTTTATTACTCTTATCGTTTTCTTCGCTTTCTTCACTGTCGTCACTTATCAGAATCCCACTTGCTACTTCTGAAATGTTAAGCTCACTCGCTCCTTTTTCGCTCAAATACTTGAATACACGTTCAACTAAATCGATTTTCTTGGTATAAACTGTGGATAAATTGTATGTTTCTAACAAGGATTGTAATTGATTTATGGTTAATTTCTTTAAATCATCCATAAAAATTTTTATTGATTGCTAAAATTGAAATTTCGAATTTAAATAAATGTTTTTATTTGTTTTAGATAATATATAAATCTCATAAGCATCAAAGTAAAATCTTTATTGTAAAAATTGATAAAAAAATGTTTATTTTTTTTTTATAATTTATTTCTTTTTATTTCTTAGCTCTTAAAAATTATTTTCTGTAAATATGTTAAATGTTTATTGAAAAAAATGTAAATTGTTGGTATACATATTTTTTTTTTTTTTTTTTTTTTGCTCTTAAATTATAATTAGTTCGTAATAGTTCATCAAATTTTATCAAAGTTTATTGTATGTATTTTTTTTTTATTTGCAGGTAGATCTTTAAATTTTTTTTTTTTGCATGTAGATCTTGAAAAATTTTTTTTTCTTTTATTAAATTGTAATTGGTATATTATATTTTTGTATACACATAAAATATATATTTTTTCTCAGTTCTTAAGATTGTACAACTCTTAATAAAAAAATTTTTATTGTCCGCTCATATAATTAAAAATGTATGTGTATGATTTTAAATTTTCTATTCATATTTATTTTTAAATAAGTGTTCAAGTAATATTTTCGATATATTTATTTTATCTCTTAATAGTCTTTCTTTTTAATTTTTTATCAATATTCGTGTATACCAGTTTTCTTTTTAGCTCTTAAAATTCATGTTTAAGTTGAGATTCAATTCAATTAAAAAATTTTTACTGTTGTTTTATGGGGTGATGTTAGTATAAAAGATATGAAAATTTGACCTTACCATAACCTTTATACTTATACAACTTTGCTTGGTCCTAATTTCCGATTATCTTATCTTTTCGTGCAATGTCTTCGACGGTTGAGCCCCCAATTTTGTAGGATCCCCTTCAATAATAAAACACCAGCTTTTCAATAGTTTACAATTCAATATTTATTATAGTCCAATTTTATTATTTAGATTTTGGTAATTTAATATTTTATTTTACGTTATTTAAATTTAAGTTTTCAAAAAAAATCAAACTTCTTTTTATTTAATTTTAAAATGTTATTTCAAATTTTATCTTTTTTCAATTTTAGGCTTAACTTATTTTTCTTTTCCTTAACAACCTTTACTTTACTTTTCAATTACTTAACAGCGACTGATTTTTAAAAAATTATCTACTCTAATAATTATATAAAAATATTGGGTACTCTCAATTCATTTGAGTTAATCTTATTATTGAGAATATTCTGGACTATTGTCTAATTTTGTGGATCCTACATTCATACCTACCTATGTACCCACCTGGGTAGGTAGGTGATTAGGTAGGTAGGTGGTTAGATAGGTGGGTACGTAGGTGTACCCACCTATCTAACCACCTACCTACCTAACCACCTACCTACCTAACCACCCACCTGCCTAACCACCTACCTACCTAACCGCACCTAACCACCCACCTGACTAACCACCTACCTACATAACCACCTACCTACCCAGGTGGGTACATAGGTAGGTAGGAATACCTCTGATTTACAAAACGTTTGATTCGAGATTGTGTTACATTTGTTTATGTATACATTTATTTATTTTTTTTTATACGTATTTAGGTATACTGAATTAAATGTTTAAAAAATTATAAATTATGCTTCACTTTTATTGATTAATTTTTAAATACAATTACTTCGTTATCAATACTTTTCCAAATATAATTCCTTTTTTAAAAAAGTATTGATTCCTTTTTAAATACAATAACTTTTTAATCAACACTTTTCTAAATACAATTCCTTTTTAAGAAAATTACTATGTAGTACCGAATACCAAAGTATTTAAGTTTTTACAGCTCTGTGAATCAAAAAGTCTTAGAGGATAAAAATTAATAATAAATCTTAAAATAATATCGTTATACATTGAAAATACAAACTATGTATATATACATAGTCAAGTTTTTTTGTAATGATATTTAAAAATGAATTAAGTTAAATTAATTTCGAAATGTGTTCAATTAAATTTAAACAAATATATTATATGTGGACCTACAATTGAATTTCAAATAAAAAAAAAAATACTAAAAAATAATTTAACCTCAACTAAGTTATTTATTTCAGGAAGCCACAAGAAAAGAAAACTGAGAATTCGAATTATTACCGAAAGAGAATAAAAATACTGGAGTTTGATACTAGACGATTTTAGTTTTAAAAATAAATCATCGTTCCTATATTTATAGCAGTAAGTTTCTACATTTATACAGAAAAGGTGCTTATTATTTTCGTGAATTGTGAAATATAATATGTCTCAACAAATCATTATTAGTGGTAATTTACATTTCAACTACGTTATAGAACCAATGTGATTTGTGGGCGCCTCTTTTGAAATGTAGAACTTACTTCTATAACTGTAGGAATGTTTACCAATTATACTACATCCCTTCTTTAAAGATATGGTACTTACTTCTATAACATTGGGAACGTTCACTATTCATATCAGTGTCAACGCCTATAATAATTGGAATTTTTGCTTATGATATTGTGATCAGTTCCTATAATAATTAGAATCGCTACTTGAAAATTTAGTATTTATTTCTATAACGATAGGAATATGTACTTATTATAGTTGTAGCAACTCCTATAATAACAGGAATGTTTGCTTATTATACTAGGATCGATTCCTATATTATTTGGAATTGAAACTTTCAAAATTTAGAACTGGTTTCCATAACTCTAGGAATGTTTACTATTTATATTGGAATCAATTTCAATATTAATTGGAGCCCCTGCTTTAAAATGTAGTACTTATTTCAATAACTATAGGATTGTTTACTAATTATACTAGTATCAAATCCTACAACAATTGGAATGCTTATTTATTACATTAGGATGAATTCCTACAATAAGTGGAAAAATTACTTTTAAAATGTGGTACTTACTTCTATTACTATAGCAATGTTTACTAATAATATTAGTATTAGTGTATCCAAATTACTCGAGTTTTTTTAATACTCGGTTATTCGAGTATTGTACCAAAAATTGAGCGAGTACTCGGTTACTCGGTTACGATACTCGAAACTAAATTAAGCTAAAAAATAAAAAAATAAAATTTGAATTTATAGGCTTAATCTTCTAATCATAGTTTTTTTTTATATTAAAGTTACCAAATCATTAGGTGGGATACCTTTTATATTTTAAGAAGTATGGATTTGGTAATGGAAAAGAAGTTTAGACGGCATTTAAAAGTGGTACAGTTAATAGGTAATCATGTACACTTTTCTTAAGCGGCGTAAGTCGTAAGTCAAACGTGCGCCAGCTGTCGGGAACAATTTTGATGGGAGAGCATTGCACATTCTCGAGTTGCGAACTGAAAACGAATCTCCGAAGCTCGTTCTAGCACATCTGCATTGTACACCTATTTCATAAAGTAAAGTATCTGCCATAGAAAATTTATTTCGTCCCGCCAAAAAATCTATGTTTTTTTTTACTCAAAATCTATCATTGTGTTGAATAAAAATGATCAGGGATGAGATGGTTACTTTTTTAAAAGTTACGAAATAAAACAAGACTTTCTAATTTTATAAACTCATCACAGAGAACATTTTATTTCTATTTTTTCTAATTTTTACATTTTTATTAAAAAAATTTAAAATGAAATATATGCGCTCACGTATGAAAAAATGAATTAACTAAATTTTATTGAAATTTTCACAACATTTGAAATTACATTCAACGTTTGTAAGAAGGGAAGCTAATTTACTTACTAAATTATTTTCTGTTACATGTAAATCGAAATTTTCAGCAAACTTATCCTGTAATATTTTAATATAATTAAGAAAGTTTTTAGGAGGAACTGTTAATTTACATTTTTCAAACTGTTTAAAATTCATCAAATTGAGAACTAAAAAATTGGTAAAAGTTAATTTAAATTATTATTTTAATTTCTCACATTTAAATCACTAGCGGTTGAAATACAAATTAGCTTTAAGCTTTAAAAAAAATTCTCACATCCTTAAAATCTTAATTTTTCGAAAAACAAAAATCATATGATTTTTATTTATTAGTATTGAGTATTTAAGGGAAACTATGACGCGCTTAATACCTTGTTCGCATTATAATTTAAATTCCCTTTGTATTCTGGAAAACAAATTGCCGTTCGCATTACAAAATTTGATGAGAACTTGAATTTGATGATGTAAAAAAAAAATTGAGAAAGAGAAAAAGTTTTTGTTGTTGAAAATCTTGACTTTTTATCTCGCTTTTTATCAATTTTTTTTGTTTTTTTTTTCATTTTGACTCAAATTTGACAAGAAAACTGTTGCCAACTATAACAAAATTTCAAAAAATGAGTGAAAATAACTATAAATGTAGAATTCTAACCCTGACAAACTAGAATATGAAAGTGGAATATACATATTCCGGAATATTTTTTTATATGAAAAATCCAGTTCATATTCCTGAAATATTCCGGATAACAGCATATTCCACTAATATTCTCCTAATGCGAACACCATATAAGGCCAAATAAATGTAAACAATGCATTTATTTTATAAAAGAACCAGGTGACTATGATAATTTTTTGTCTTTACAAAAAATTAAAAAAATTGTAAAATATAAGTAATTTTACGGTTTTCAAAAATTTTAAAAATAAGAAAATAGTTTTAAGTCGAAAATAAAACGAAATGAACTCACTTTGTTCTTAAAAAAGTACTTAATTTTGGATTTTAAAAAAACCTGCGAAAAAAAATTAAGTAAAAGGAATCAGAAAGGCACCTTGTAAGAGGGAGGTGAATTTTTTTTTTTTTTTGCATAAAAATTTTCGTTATTCCTTGTTACTCTACTATAGAAATATGTTTACTCTGACATCTGTTTAATATTATTAATAAACATTGTTAAATTGTATAGTACGATTCAAATCACTTGTCCTATGTGCTTTTAAGAGAGGGTAAAATTTTAATAAAATTTTGGCTTAAGCTTTTTTTATAAATTGTTGTATATTCTTCTCTTTCTGGCTCACACAAGTTTATCTGAGTTTTCAAGAAAAAAATTGCAATAGTCCTTACGTCCTTATACTTCTGTGATTAGAAGGGCACTAAATATTTTTATTTTTAATCATATTGTTACCTTTTGAAATTTTCTAAAATTGGACAGTAGGCTAGTACCTAAAATTTTATATTATTATATTTATTTATATTATTTGAAATATAGAAAAATTTAAGTTAAAAAAAAGTTCTACAAAACAATAAAATATTTCATTTTGCAACACTGATTAAAATTTTATTTTAATTTTAAAAATGTGATCCTTAAAATAGTTTACTTCATATAAAAAACTTTAAATTTAATAAATAAGTATTCATTAAGTTTATTAAAATTTTTTTTTCAACTAAATTATATATTATTTACATATTATTAGTAAATTTTAATAGGAATTTAAATAAAAACTATTATTGCTGTGCAAAAATACAAAAATACGGAAATTATTAATAAATTTTTCCTTAAAAATTGTTTTTACGTGGTAATACAGTTCTATAGATATAATTTCGGAACAAAAGTAAGCAATTGGTTTTTAATGAAGTTTATTAAATTGCAAATATAAATTTTATTTTAAAAACGAAATTGTGTTGAAACTTTTGAAATATGAAAAGCTCTTTTTTAATCGCGGAAACTAAAATATTTGATATGTAGGAGAAAATCAAGAACAGACAAAATTTTTTTTAATGGAAAGGGAAAACTTTATATTAAAATATGCCAAGTGATTTGAATCGTACTATATATCACAATAAATCAATGATAAAAATAAAATAATAAATATGTAAGTACTAATACAACAATACTGCAACTGCAATATTACTGAAACAGTCAATTAATTTTAATTTAATACCGTG
This sequence comes from Hybos culiciformis, assembly GCA_964007475.1. Classification (NCBI taxonomy): domain Eukaryota; kingdom Metazoa; phylum Arthropoda; class Insecta; order Diptera; family Hybotidae; genus Hybos; species Hybos culiciformis. The sequence continues at coordinate 9,536 of CAXFZM010000321.1, forward strand.
TTAATTACCGTATTTTAATTTAATACCGTGTACGGATTATTTATTTTGGAAATAATATTTAAGGAAAATTAGTGCATTTAATGTTTCCGGGCTCGTTCGATTTCGGATTTTAGTTTTCATCGTACCAGCTTGGACGCAGTAGGTCGGTTTCATAGTTAATAGTACGTTGTACAACCTTTCTAGTTGTACGGAACGCATGCCTTTATTGTATTCTAGAAGCTTGAATTCTTTATTCAAACTCAAATTTCCAGTGTTTTGGTGTCGTAAAGGACGAAATATATTTTTGCACGGAAATCCGTGTACCAAAATTCCAATGTTTATTAGGAAATGTTAAATGTTTGTTTACTTTGCTTAAAAGATAACTAAAAACTAACTACTCGGTTACTCGATGAAATTAACCGGTTAACCGAGTAATGCGAAAATCCTCAAAATCGACGAGTACTCGGTTACTCGATTATCGGGGTTGGACACACTAATTAGTATCGATTCCTACCATAATTGGAATCCCTGCTTTAGAAGGTTGTTATTACTTCTATTATTAAAGGAATATTTACTAATTACATTGTATCAATTCCTACAAAAATTGGAATGTTTACTTGGTACATTAGGATCAATTCTTACAAGTATAGGAATCACTGCTTTAAAATATGGTACACACTTCTATAAGCGTAGGAATGTTTGCTAATTATACTGGAATCGATTCCTGCAAAATTAGGAATCCCTACTTTAAAAATATTGCACTAATTTCTATTAGTAACGGAATGTTTACTAATTAGAACAGTATCAACACCTACAATACTTGGAATGCTTACTTATTATATTGGGATGGAATCCTATAATAATTGGAAACATTGATTTTAAAATATAGTACTTAATTCTATTTCTATAGCAATGTTTTTTAATCATATTAGTATCGATTCCTCAATAATTGGAATGTTTACTTATTAAACTAGGATCAATTGCTAAAAAATTTGGAACCCCTGCTTCAAAAATGTAGACTTACTTCTATTAGGATAGGAGTGTTTCCCAACTATATTAGTATCAATTCCTACAACAATTGTAATGTTTACCTTTTATACTATAGTACTTAGTCCTTTTAATTTACTTTTTAAAAGGATAGATTCCTACAATAAAATAGGAATTAGTCCTAAATTTTATTTGGACCAACTCCATAAATCATGAGAACAGCTTCATATTTTAATAGAAATAATTCCTAAAAAATTGGGACTTAATTCCATTTCAGTTGAAAATTTCGATATTTTTTTGGTAAAGTATCCCATAAAATATGGGATTGGTTACCTCTAAAAATATAGGAATGTGTCCCAATATCGTCCACAGATGTGTTTTTCCCATAAAATTGGGGAGTCAACAACGAAAAAATTGGGAATCGCTCTAAATTTTTTTTTCCGTGTACACTTCAATTCATAGTTAATTTTGTTTGTGGCTCTGTGTTATTTGGTGTTTAATGTAATCGAACTATAAATTCTAAAAATTCTTTTGGTTCATTAAAAAATTTTTAAATGTATAATTTTTTTTTTGTTATTCCAATTACATAAACCAGGCCTGGACAAACTGCGGCTCATGAGCCGGACGCGGCTCTGACAATAAATTGTTGTGGCTCAGGAAGTCCTTTCCTTTATAAACAACATGCGTCTAAAAAATTAGAAATTCGTATTAAAATTTTCCAATTGGTTATTACAAAATAAAAATATTAAAAAAAAAAACAAAAAAAAATGATTTCTTCATATAAAATTCAACATTTGTTTTATATTAACCCATTCAAAATCAGAATACGAATAAGAATTCATTCTCTTAATAATATTTGGATTTCAGCGACCTTCAGAAACGTTTGTTATTAATGTTTGCTATAAAAAATATACATATCTACTAAGATCATTATCGTAAACTTAACTTTAGTCAAAAAGACGTATTTTATTTTTTTTTAAGTTATACTTCTTCAGCACGTTGCATGATATTATTGAGTTATTCTGTAGGGGGTAACAATTCATTTTCATTCGACTCATTCGACATTCGAGTTCGAAATAAGCGACATGATTTTTGACGTTTCAATACTAAAAAAAATGAGTGGCCCACTCAATAATCATTTGTCATTTATAAAAACAAAATAATTTGGCGCGAAAAATTTAAATTCAAATAATTTTTTAAAAATCTTTCGTTTACAAATTATTTAAAACAAAATTTTTTTTTAAATTTTGGGTAGGGAGCTACGTAGTTTTAACGTTCTAAATGTAAATTCATGTTTTATTTATTATGTATTATGTGAAAAATTAATTTAAATTTTGTCTAAAGTATACTAATGTGTAAATAAATAAATAATTTACTTCTGAAGATACAGCAAACCATAGGCTGTGAAATATTAAGGAATTAATAAAATTAAATTATGAAACACATATAATTTTTGTTATTATTTATCATATACTGGAAATCCCTAAAATAATAAAATAATCCAAATGCAATTCACCATTGACTAAAATAAACATTATTTATAATTTTTTTTTTATAGGATATAATGTTTATAACTTTAGTGGTTACATTATCTCTGTAAAAAAAATTTAATACAAAACATGTTAAATATTGAAGTGAAGTGAAGCTTAAATGAAATGTGATCACTTTTCTTACTTATTTTTCTCCCGGAAAATTCGTACTTTTTTTAGCGTTTATTATCTTATTAACTACAACAGGATTGACAAATGCTTGTTTAAATACATATATACATATAACTATCTTGTCATAGTAAGTGGTAAAACATGTTTAAAAAATTAGTTGGGACTTTAGTGATATTTTATCTTGTGTCTACATTTTTTATGAATGATCGCAAGATTATGTTAATTCTATTGTGAAAATAAGATTGCACGAAAAAGCTGTGAATATTGCAGAACGCTGCCCACAATATTGAAAAAATAGTTCATTCAACCCGCTATTAAAAAACTGATTTCTGAATAGGATAGTTTTTTTTAACAATTAAATTTTTAAAAAGAAATAGGATCTCGATACTTAAATTTATGTATCTGTCAAAGTTTACAATATTTTTTACATCCATTTTATAGCAATATTCAATTGCATTAATTCATATACGAAATTTTATGTTTTCAACTAAGTTCTCAAATAAGTTTTTAGCTACATTTTAATTTTATAATATGTATTATAAAATTATAAAACACTATTTATTTATTAAAAGTTTTTTCCATTTATATAAATAAAAATAAAAAACCAAAGAGCGCCTAATTTGCAAATTTTTTTGAACCAAAAAATAACCTTTGCCACCAAATTTGCTGCAATTTTACTAGGCTCTGTGTTTTGTTTCAAAAGTAGAATATGTATATACAAAATTAAAAAACAAATTATAAATTAGTAGCTCATAAAAACATTTTGGTTTGTTTAAATATCTCAAAAAACTAATTATAATGAAAAAAAAATAAAATAATTCACAAAAATCGTGTCATTAGGAATCTAACCAGACACCTTCAGACTTACAGTCTAATGTTCTACCACTAAAACCCGGGTGTCGTTAAAACAGAATTTAGCAACAGAACAGAATCAGCGACAGAAAAATTTATTCTGTTACTGAAATTCTGGTCAGAATCTCATGAGATTGCTGCCTTTAAAATGTTATGAATTTATTTAATAAAAATTATTAATTTTAAAATAACAAAAGTTACAATTAAAATTTACGGCGGAAGGTTTAAAAATCTGAAGTTGCATAAATAAATATGCGAGTTCTGATGGAATTCCAGAGTTTTATCATAAAAATTTTATAATAAAATATGGCGAGGGTAGAGGCAGCGCCGGCCCGAGCATTTGTGGCGCCCTAGGCCAAGGATCTAAATCAATTTTTTTACCACTAAAAAAAACAGTAGCTAAAAACTTTATTTTGTTTAACCTAAATTATGAATTATTAAAAAAATATTCTTATTAAAAAACAATTTTATTTTTATTTTAAAATGATACTACATAAATAAAATTTACTATATGTAATATACTGATGCACTCTGCATAATGTTGGCGGATTTTCTTTATCTACGAAAAAAAAGAGAAATTATATTTTCAATAAATAATTTTATTTTAACTTACACAAAAACTTTTTTCCGAGCTTTCATGGCTGCAAAATTGTTGATAAGGTCATCCAATTCCAATTTTCGTACTAAATCATGTTCGATGGAAAGGGTAGCTAAACCATCAAGGCGATCTTGGAGCATTGTAGAGCGCAGATAGGTTTTTTATTAATTTAAGCTTAGAAAAGCTTCTCTCTGCACTCGCTACAGTTATTGGCAATGTTATTATGATTCGTAATGCTATATAAATATTTGGCAAAGCGGTTGTTAAATGATTATCTAGCAAATAGTTGAGAATTTCAGTAGGAGAATAACAGCAATCTGCGGACAGATGATTTCTGAGGAATTTTAGTTCGTCAAACAAATCCAAGCCGGAAATATCCTTCTGATCACCGTCAGTTAGGATAAGTTCTAAGTCCATACAATATTTCCGTATGTCATCATCCGTTATATTGCTGATATTGCCAAAGTTATACAGAAATTCGAATTTATTGTTATGTTCCTGAATTAGTTGAAAGCTATCACGTAATGCTTGTATCGCATTGTCCAAGATATTGTTAAAGAAATTAACTTTATAGTTTTGCATAGGATCTTCAATTACTTCATCACGTTGTTCATAATCAAATTGTCTTCTTTGACGGCAGATTCGTGCGCGTGGAAATTGTACATCAATATCTAAATCAATTGCAATTGTTTTAGCCACCTCCAAAATATAAGCAAATTTTGAATCTGTTCTATAATCTTCAAGAAACACCATACTCTTTGATAACAACGTTACTGCTTGGCTCAAGTTTAAACTAACTGCCTGAAATGCTTTGCTAGTTACATTTATTTCAAATAAAATATCATACCATACAATTAAAGAGCAGATAAATTTATATTTTTCAATTTTTTGCAATATAGCTGTGGCTTCTGACTTGTTTCTCGCTGCTGTGACTGTGGTAACATTAGGTTGCGCATCCTCATTCATACAGTCATACAGAGCAGAAATAACTTCTTTGAGGTGATATCGTAGTGGCTTCAAAGCATCAATTCGACTGGCCCATCTAGTTTCACTCAGTCCTTTTAACGTAAGACCAGCAGTGGCGTGCATCTTAAGGCGCAAAATGCGCACTGCACACCTACCAAAACTTAAAAAAAAATGAAAAATAACTTATTTTTTTTAATTAAAAATTAATATTTACCTCCAAAAAAATTACATACCTATTTAATTTTTGCTTTTTGTAACAAATCAATATTATTGTACATAATCCTGCAAAAATTTGTAGGTAGATACGTAATAAAAATTGTGTAAAAAAACAAAAAGCTTTCTCTAGTTAACAACATTCGAATAATAATAACAATAATAGCGCATTAGAATTATTGCGCTAAAGGCTGAAATAAAACTCTTATGTATTGTGCTGCTAAAATACATAAAAAAATGTTATATACTTTTAAAAATATATAATAATTTTAAAGAAAGCAAGCGCTGGCTATCACACAGCGAATAACAGTATCAGATTTAAAAGAAATGAATTAACATAAGAGAGTGCGTTAACATTTTTTGAGAGAAAAAGCTTTTTTTTATTAACAAATGTAAATGTTACAAAAATGAAGGCGAAGGCGCATTAGATTTGTTGCTCATTATGTTGTTTTTTATTATTGTCATGTTACAAAAACATGAAAAAATTGTGTATACATAATTTCAAAAAATCCTATAGGGAAAAGAATGCGCTGGTTATTAAACAGCCAAGAATAAAACAATTAGAAGAAAAAATGTATGCGTGTATAATAATATCGATGCTTCGGGAATAATTTTGTTACAAGAGACAAAAATATTTTGATTAAAGAATAATACGTTTTTTAATTTATTTAATTTTTTTAACTTATTTTTTTTAATTTATTTTTTTTAAAATATAGTTTTTAGGGCGATTACATATATATGTATAAATTTGTATTTAGATATTGCACACCCACTTAAAAATATCACGGCACGCCACTGAAGACCAGTGATATGTTTTTTTAACAAAGCCCATCGTTGAGTTGACGATGAGAAAAAAACATACAAATGCTGAATGATGTCAAAAAAAGTCACACCTTCAACACAACAGCTGGCAGAATCATTCACCACTAAATTTAGGGTATGTGCACTGCAAGGAACAAAAAAGGCTCTTGGGTTTAAGTTAAGAATTCTACTTTGAACACCACTATGTCGTCCGCGCATATTGGAGCCGTTATCATAACTTTGACCTCTCATATCAGCCACTGACAAGTTATGTGACTCTAATACTTCTATAATCTTATCTGTAATTCCAGCTCCAGAGCAATTATCAATTTCAATAAAACTTAAGAAATGCTCATGCACCTCAATGTGTTTTTCATCACTACTTGGACAGACCACTCGGACAATCAATGACATTTGCTCAGTATGGGAAATATCTGGAGTACAATCAACGATTATGGAATAATATTTATTCAGTTTTATTAATTTTATAATTTTCTCTTTGACTGCAGAATTTAACAACGTAATCATTTCATTCTGAATTGTTTTGCCCAAGTAATGTACGTGTAATTCTTTATTTTTTACTTGACGTACGTGTTCTTTCAAGATTGGGTCGAATTTAGCTAAAAGCTCCACAATTTTTAAGAAATTTCCATTGTTATCTTCATATAACTTATCGGAAGTTCCTCTCAAAGCAAGGTTCTGTGATCCGTGTAACTTAATGATCTCGAATAATCTCTCCAATACATTTCGCCAACGTATTGTATTTTCAGTCATGAGTTTTTTGTTAAATGAGTCGATAGTTTTTCCTTCATTCAATCTTCTGACCAAGTCATTCCATGTTGAGATACATTTTAAGTGTTCAATTGTTTTTTCATGCTCTTTTAATCTAGCTGACACATTCTTCCAATCATTAAATCCATTAACAGTTAGGGCAATTTCTTTCTTAGAAAAAATTCTGCATGAAAAACAGAAAACAGCATCTTTAGATTTTGAATAAACCACCCACTTTCGTTGAATCTTTTCACCGTTAGGAAGTATTCGATAATAGTTTGTAGAACAAAACTTCCGACTTCTTCCTTCCTTTTCTTGAACAGTCAATGGAAAATCAAAATTAATTATTTGCTCTGGTCCACGTCTTACAAGTAAATCGATATTTGGGCTAATATTTTGCGGCCAATTCCCAATATCGGACAAATAGTCTTGGGTTCTTGTAACAACATCTAAAGATTTATCTTCGGAATTCACCGTTTCCAAATGAGCATTTATGTCATCAATGTCAGGCAAAGTATGAACTAATTCGAGATTAGTATCTGGATTGGAACAGCATTCATCAACGTCCAATGATTTGGATGAACTTAAAGAATATGAACTGTGCAGGTAGACTCTGTTTCAATATGGTGGAGCTCATTTTCCGATTCTAAATCATCAATTTGACAAGCAACATTTGAAGATTTAAGAAAACAAGAAATCTTCTGACATTTTTCTATTTGCTTTTCCTGTTCAGCTTTCCTTTTTCTACCTAGGTAGCCACTTAGTTTTTTTGGAGGCATTATAATTGATTGGGTTAAAAATAAAAGCTACGAGAGCATAAGGAAAACGAAAAATAATACGCTTATATCAAAACAAAGATTATATTTTATATCTTATAAAAATAAATAAATTTTATAACTACTTACTTTTGTTTTGCTGAGCATAAATATCAATGTATGTTGGTACTAGATGTTAATAATAAAACATTAGTAATTTTTCATATACAAACAATGATTTATTGTTGATAATGTTTTATATATGTTCTCAATATTTCGACTTAGTCCAAGTCATCATCAGGAGTATACAATGTGTTAATCAATTAAATCCTCAGTATTTCAATTAGGTTAATTTGTCTGTTCATAAATTACAACAACCAACCTAGGGATCGATGGGTGGGTACGTGGCAGTGAACACCAGAGGTTTCATAACAAAGTTTCGGATGTCTTTGATAAAGAGAGAAAAAAAATTATCAAGAGTGGGAAGGTCGAAGTGATAGTAAATTCCGTCCATTTACTATCTTTCCCACCTGACAACTTACAGAGAGGGATATTTTGAAAACCCCAACCAATTCAAAAAAAAAAAAAAAAAAATTTAGCCTAAATGACTACGACGTCATTCTTCGGCTCGTGGCTTCTGCCACCTATAGCCGGATCTTCACACTAGCATTTCTATCATTTTAAAAGACCTGAAAAATAAACTTCCTTATCTAATCAAAGGCATTATTTTTTTTTTCTTAAAATTTTATTATAAAAATTAAATACAAAATTAATTTACTTTTTTAAAAAAAAAATATTAGATCTTAAATTACATTATTTTTTTTTTATTTTAGAAAATTTCTATAATTAATCAATTTGGTCTTTACATGGTTAAAAAATTCTTTTATTTTTGATAATTCAAATTTCAAATTTTGGATAATTTCATACATAAAGATTATTTTTGTATATCACCTATATAATTCAGGTGTATTAATTACAATAGCTCCTTTTTAAACATATATATAAATTTTCTATTGATCCTTAATAGGAAATATGTATATAAATATATACTTAGGTATTTATATTAATTACAATTATTAATTTGTCTTTTTGCATAATCTGCAAGAAATATATGAAAAAAAAATAGTTTTATTGTGTTGATTAGGACAGGAGTTTTCTACGTTGTAATATGCAATTTGTCTTTTATGTTGATAATCAATAATTTGAATATCGTTCTTAGACGATCAATATTAGGAACATGGCTTTATTTGTTGACAATGAACAATTTCAATATCTTTCTTAGACGATTAACATTATGAATTTGTCTTTGTTTGTTGTCATTCAACAATTTGAATATGAAAAAAAATCATGAAAATAAATAAAATTATTATAAAATAATTAGTATAAAGTTCTATGTTTTGACCGATCGATCTTTTTATTTTTGCCATGAAAACATTTTGGATTTTTATCAAATTAAAAAAATTTAATTTCAAAATTTCATTTCTTTTGTTTAAAAAAATTATTTTTTTTTTTGTAAAAATATGTTGAATTCTACAAGGGATAACTTAAGAGATTTTTGAATCTCGAATTAAGAGTAAGCAAAATTTATTTTAAACTTGCTTAAAAAAATTAGTAGTCCTTTTTTTTTTTTTTTTGAAAAATTATTTAGGATTTGTTCAAAATAAATCAAAATCCGTGGTTTTAACCCCCAGGTTAGACTGGATTTTTTTACTATCTTGACGAAGATAGTAGTTGAATGTATTGGTGAAATTTTATTACATTACTTTATTAATTGTCAATTTACTATCTTCTCTACTAGCAGGATTTAAATCAAGACAGTTGAGAAGATAGTTGACTGGATAGTCACAGTCAGAAAAAAAGAACAAATATTTTTTTTTTACTTTAACAATACAAAATTAAAAATTGTATGCCTTGTTTTTTTTTTATCACTGTACTAAAAAAAAAACAAAAAAATTTAATACAAAAAACTGAAAACATGATAAAAATCTTGATAGAAATCAGGATAGTAAAAAGACATTCAATCAACTATCTTCTTACAAACACAGATAAAAAACACATACAATGATCAGTTTACTATCCAGTTTACTATCCAGTCTAATCTCTGCGTAATACTTAAATTTTTTTTTTTTTTTTGAAAGATTATATAATATATTATTTATAATTATATAATATGATTAACTTAATTTTCAAGTTTTAAATTTTTACGGCAAAATGCAAACCGTATTGGAACTTTGGAGAATTAAATTTTACAATTAGATTTCTTTTCCATTAACCATTAGGCAAAGTTTTAGAATTTCCTTCTAAAATTTTTTTATAGTATTATTTTGATAATCTTATAATATTTATAGTACGTTCAGTAAGTACGGATTTTCTTAGCTGAGGAATTTCCTTTTCTTTCAAATCCTACGATTAGGAAAGCTACTACATTTCATTTTAAAATCATATACATTAAAAAATTTTATGTGAGCATGTTTAAATGTTATTGTATTTGCTGTATTTGAGATTTTGAAGATTAATTTGTAATATTTATTAAAAATAAAAAAGAACGAACAATTTACTTTTTAGTTAAGACCTTGTCTCACTTCAACATGAATTATAACTTCCTCAGTAGTGATTTACCGATGAAAAAGTATTTCTATTTCTGAAATTTGTGTCATGCAATTGGTGAATAAATATTAAAAGTATAAGCACCTAATGTCTTATTGGCATTATGCTAATGTAAAGCATCTTGATTTTGCTTGTATCGAAAGATAAAATGTTTGATATCTCGAAAACTAAGGAAGATTATCGAAAATTTTTATTTAATTTGCATAATTGATTAAAAAAAATTCTTTATAAAGGAAATGAGAATAGTTATGTAGTAAATAGTGAACACGAATTCGGTATTAACATTTTTATAGTATATGTGTTAACTAAATTTGGTAAAATAAGGAATGTTATGGGAAATTATAAAATTTTGTAGAAGTAGTATTACTGAACGATTTTTTTGCAAGATTTTTCTTTATTTATCAGATTGTATCGTTCACAAAGTATTGATTTTCTTAATTTAAGAATTTTTTCTTAAAAATATGGAAAATGCGTAATTACTGAACTGACCAGCGGCAGCTCGTACATAGGTGCTGCGACACTGCAGCACCCTCAAGAAATTTCAAAAAGTTGAACTCATAAATAAAATTTTTTGTTAGCTCTGAATTTTTCTTACTTTAAAATTATTTTTAAATGAAATATATCAATTGCTGTAACATTTTATAAACAAGAGTAGCCTACTTTCAGGCTTACAGAAAATCAAATATAGAAAATACAGAAAGTACTTTTCAAAAATAGCTGCAGAAATCTTTTTAACAGATTTTTTGTAACTGCGAATTTCACAGTGCAGGGAATTTTTTTTTCATGAACAATTTAATACATTTTTATTGCTGTTAAGTTTTTGGAACGTAGTTCTTTATCAGACGCTCTTGTGGAAAAATTTATTAAAAATTTGAACACTAAAGTGTCGCTATCATATGTTACAACAAAAACAAAAAAACAGAAAAAAAAAAGTTAATAAAAATAATTTTTTTTTTTTTGACATTTTGAATTTTATTAAAATTATTTAAATTCACTATTGAATTTGAATGTTCTATTTAATTTAATTTAAATCTTTTTTTTTTTTTTTTAATACAAAACAAAAAATAATTTTTTTATTCCATTTTTATTATTATTCCATTTTTTTTTATTTTTTAAATAAAAAAAATAAACTCCCATCACTTAAAGCTTTTTTTTTGATATTTTTTTCTCTTTTCAATTGGAAGTTTGAAATTGGATATTTGTTTCGCTTTATGTGTGTTTGTCGCTTAGTGCAAAACAGTGGTTGACTTTATTATGCTACAATGAAAATTTTTTAAAATGCATACTGATTGATTGGGCATACACCGTCGTACGAATGAAATGAGAACTAACTTAGAAACTGGATTTTTTCATACAGAAAAAAAACTAACTAACAGCCTTTCCAAACTTATTTTCTTATAATCTTATGATAAATTAAAGAAATCCTTTGGTGCTATAAAAAAAATTTAGGAATTTAAATATTTTTTTTTAGTTATTATTATTAATAAATATTAATAAATATTGTGTTCTTTGGTTTGCATTAATAATTAATGTAAATAAAACAAACAGAATAGTAAACATCCAATGAAATTTATAAAATTAAAATCCAAAATTCTATCAAAGTTATCTATCAATATTATCTGTACAAAATAATTCCGATGTTTCACATCTATCAAACGTCCGCCGGCTCTTGTGTTTTTTATTGAACTTTGTATGAAAATTGATAAACTTAAATTTTATTTCAATTTATAAAATATTTATAAAATAAAATATTTAGAAAATATTAATTTTTTATTATTAACTAATTAATATTTTATAGTTCAAATAAAATTTAGATTTTCATACTAATTTCAATGTTAATAAAAATCTTGTATAATTTTGTCAGTTTATTTTGCCAATATAAAGGCGCTATTCGGTACCAAGCAAGTCAAGTCGTCTGCCGGCGTAATATATTTCGATACTTTGCCATTTTGGCTATGATATTTGTTTTTTTGTGTTGCAAACAACAAAAACAAAAAATTAAAATTTATAAGTAAATCAACGATACCTGTTAATTTTTTTAAAGTTTAAATAATGAGCCGACGCCGTCGCATTTTATATGATTTGATGAAAACTTAAATTTTATTTGATTTTATAAAATATTAATAAAATACTTAGAAAATATTATTTTTTTATTATTAACTAATTAATTTTTATATTTCAAATAAAATCTAGATTTTCATACTAATTTCATTTTTACACGTAAATCTTGTATAATTTTGTCAATATAAAGGCGCTATTCGGTACCAAGTCAAGTCAAGTCAAGTCAAGTCAAGTCAAGTCAAGTCAAGTCAAGTTAAGTTAAGTTAAGTTAAGTTAAGTTAAGTTAAGTTAAGTTAAGTTAAGTTAAGTTAAGTTAAGTTAAGTTAAGTTAAGTTAAGTTAAGTTAAGTTAAGTTAAGTTAAGTTAAGTTAAGTTAAGTTAAGTTAAGTTAAGTTAAGTTAAGTTAAGTTAAGTTAAGTTAAGTTAAGTTAAGTTAAGTTAAGTTAAGTTAAGTTAAGTTAAGTTAAGTTAAGTTAAGTTAAGTTAAGTTAAGTTAAGTTAAGTTAAGTTAAGTTAAGTTAAGTTAAGTTAAGTTAAGTTAAGTTAAGTTAAGTTAAGTTAAGTTAAGTTAAGTTAAGTTAAGTTAAGTTAAGTTAAGTTAAGTTAAGTTAAGTTAAGTTAAGTTAAGTTAAGTTAAGTTAAGTTAAGTTAAGTTAAGTTAAGTTAAGTTAAGTTAAGTTAAGTTAAGTTAAGTTAAGTTAAGTTAAGTTAAGTTAAGTTAAGTTAAGTTAAGTTAAGTTAAGTTAAGTTAAGTTAAGTTAAGTTAAGTTAAGTTAAGTTAAGTTAAGTTAAGTTAAGTTAAGTTAAGTTAAGTTAAGTTAAGTTAAGTTAAGTTAAGTTAAGTTAAGTTAAGTTAAGTTAAGTTAAGTTAAGTTAAGTTAAGTTAAGTTAAGTTAAGTTAAGTTAAGTTAAGTTAAGTTAAGTTAAGTTAAGTTAAGTTAAGTTAAGTTAAGTTAAGTTAAGTTAAGTTAAGTTAAGTTAAGTTAAGTTAAGTTAAGTTAAGTTAAGTTAAGTTAAGTTAAGTTAAGTTAAGTTAAGTTAAGTTAAGTTAAGTTAAGTTAAGTTAAGTTAAGTTAAGTTAAGTTAAGTTAAGTTAAGTTAAGTTAAGTTAAGTTAAGTTAAGTTAAGTTAAGTTAAGTTAAGTTAAGTTAAGTTAAGTTAAGTTAAGTTAAGTTAAGTTAAGTTAAGTTAAGTTAAGTTAAGTTAAGTTAAGTTAAGTTAAGTTAAGTTAAGTTAAGTTAAGTTAAGTTAAGTTAAGTTAAGTTAAGTTAAGTTAAGTTAAGTTAAGTTAAGTTAAGTTAAGTTAAGTTAAGTTAAGTTAAGTTAAGTTAAGTTAAGTTAAGTTAAGTTAAGTTAAGTTAAGTTAAGTTAAGTTAAGTTAAGTTAAGTTAAGTTAAGTTAAGTTAAGTTAAGTTAAGTTAAGTTAAGTTAAGTTAAGTTAAGTTAAGTTAAGTTAAGTTAAGTTAAGTTAAGTTAAGTTAAGTTAAGTTAAGTTAAGTTAAGTTAAGTTAAGTTAAGTTAAGTTAAGTTAAGTTAAGTTAAGTTAAGTTAAGTTAAGTTAAGTTAAGTTAAGTTAAGTTAAGTTAAGTTAAGTTAAGTTAAGTTAAGTTAAGTTAAGTTAAGTTAAGTTAAGTTAAGTTAAGTTAAGTTAAGTTAAGTTAAGTTAAGTTAAGTTAAGTTAAGTTAAGTTAAGTTAAGTTAAGTTAAGTTAAGTTAAGTTAAGTTAAGTTAAGTTAAGTTAAGTTAAGTTAAGTTAAGTTAAGTTAAGTTAAGTTAAGTTAAGTTAAGTTAAGTTAAGTTAAGTTAAGTTAAGTTAAGTTAAGTTAAGTTAAGTTAAGTTAAGTTAAGTTAAGTTAAGTTAAGTTAAGTTAAGTTAAGTTAAGTTAAGTTAAGTTAAGTTAAGTTAAGTTAAGTTAAGTTAAGTTAAGTTAAGTTAAGTTAAGTTAAGTTAAGTTAAGTTAAGTTAAGTTAAGTTAAGTTAAGTTAAGTTAAGTTAAGTTAAGTTAAGTTAAGTTAAGTTAAGTTAAGTTAAGTTAAGTTAAGTTAAGTTAAGTTAAGTTAAGTTAAGTTAAGTTAAGTTAAGTTAAGTTAAGTTAAGTTAAGTTAAGTTAAGTTAAGTTAAGTTAAGTTAAGTTAAGTTAAGTTAAGTTAAGTTAAGTTAAGTTAAGTTAAGTTAAGTTAAGTTAAGTTAAGTTAAGTTAAGTTAAGTTAAGTTAAGTTAAGTTAAGTTAAGTTAAGTTAAGTTAAGTTAAGTTAAGTTAAGTTAAGTTAAGTTAAGTTAAGTTAAGTTAAGTTAAGTTAAGTTAAGTTAAGTTAAGTTAAGTTAAGTTAAGTTAAGTTAAGTTAAGTTAAGTTAAGTTAAGTTAAGTTAAGTTAAGTTAAGTTAAGTTAAGTTAAGTTAAGTTAAGTTAAGTTAAGTTAAGTTAAGTTAAGTTAAGTTAAGTTAAGTTAAGTTAAGTTAAGTTAAGTTAAGTTAAGTTAAGTTAAGTTAAGTTAAGTTAAGTTAAGTTAAGTTAAGTTAAGTTAAGTTAAGTTAAGTTAAGTTAAGTTAAGTTAAGTTAAGTTAAGTTAAGTTAAGTTAAGTTAAGTTAAGTTAAGTTAAGTTAAGTTAAGTTAAGTTAAGTTAAGTTAAGTTAAGTTAAGTTAAGTTAAGTTAAGTTAAGTTAAGTTAAGTTAAGTTAAGTTAAGTTAAGTTAAGTTAAGTTAAGTTAAGTTAAGTTAAGTTAAGTTAAGTTAAGTTAAGTTAAGTTAAGTTAAGTTAAGTTAAGTTAAGTTAAGTTAAGTTAAGTTAAGTTAAGTTAAGTTAAGTTAAGTTAAGTTAAGTTAAGTTAAGTTAAGTTAAGTTAAGTTAAGTTAAGTTAAGTTAAGTTAAGTTAAGTTAAGTTAAGTTAAGTTAAGTTAAGTTAAGTTAAGTTAAGTTAAGTTAAGTTAAGTTAAGTTAAGTTAAGTTAAGTTAAGTTAAGTTAAGTTAAGTTAAGTTAAGTTAAGTTAAGTTAAGTTAAGTTAAGTTAAGTTAAGTTAAGTTAAGTTAAGTTAAGTTAAGTTAAGTTAAGTTAAGTTAAGTTAAGTTAAGTTAAGTTAAGTTAAGTTAAGTTAAGTTAAGTTAAGTTAAGTTAAGTTAAGTTAAGTTAAGTTAAGTTAAGTTAAGTTAAGTTAAGTTAAGTTAAGTTAAGTTAAGTTAAGTTAAGTTAAGTTAAGTTAAGTTAAGTTAAGTTAAGTTAAGTTAAGTTAAGTTAAGTTAAGTTAAGTTAAGTTAAGTTAAGTTAAGTTAAGTTAAGTTAAGTTAAGTTAAGTTAAGTTAAGTTAAGTTAAGTTAAGTTAAGTTAAGTTAAGTTAAGTTAAGTTAAGTTAAGTTAAGTTAAGTTAAGTTAAGTTAAGTTAAGTTAAGTTAAGTTAAGTTAAGTTAAGTTAAGTTAAGTTAAGTTAATTAAGTTAAGTTAAGTTAAGTTAAGTTAAGTTAAGTTAAGTTAAGTTAAGTTAAGTTAAGTTAAGTTAAGTTAAGTTAAGTTAAGTTAAGTTAAGTTAAGTTAAGTTAAGTTAAGTTAAGTTAAGTTAAGTTAAGTTAAGTTAAGTTAAGTTAAGTTAAGTTAAGTTAAGTTAAGTTAAGTTAAGTTAAGTTAAGTTAAGTTAAGTTAAGTTAAGTTAAGTTAAGTTAAGTTAAGTTAAGTTAAGTTAAGTTAAGTTAAGTTAAGTTAAGTTAAGTTAAGTTAAGTTAAGTTAAGTTAAGTTAAGTTAAGTTAAGTTAAGTTAAGTTAAGTTAAGTTAAGTTAAGTTAAGTTAAGTTAAGTTAAGTTAAGTTAAGTTAAGTTAAGTTAAGTTAAGTTAAGTTAAGTTAAGTTAAGTTAAGTTAAGTTAAGTTAAGTTAAGTTAAGTTAAGTTAAGTTAAGTTAAGTTAAGTTAAGTTAAGTTAAGTTAAGTTAAGTTAAGTTAAGTTAAGTTAAGTTAAGTTAAGTTAAGTTAAGTTAAGTTAAGTTAAGTTAAGTTAAGTTAAGTTAAGTTAAGTTAAGTTAAGTTAAGTTAAGTTAAGTTAAGTTAAGTTAAGTTAAGTTAAGTTAAGTTAAGTTAAGTTAAGTTAAGTTAAGTTAAGTTAAGTTAAGTTAAGTTAAGTTAAGTTAAGTTAAGTTAAGTTAAGTTAAGTTAAGTTAAGTTAAGTTAAGTTAAGTTAAGTTAAGTTAAGTTAAGTTAAGTTAAGTTAAGTTAAGTTAAGTTAAGTTAAGTTAAGTTAAGTTAAGTTAAGTTAAGTTAAGTTAAGTTAAGTTAAGTTAAGTTAAGTTAAGTTAAGTTAAGTTAAGTTAAGTTAAGTTAAGTTAAGTTAAGTTAAGTTAAGTTAAGTTAAGTTAAGTTAAGTTAAGTTAAGTTAAGTTAAGTTAAGTTAAGTTAAGTTAAGTTAAGTTAAGTTAAGTTAAGTTAAGTTAAGTTAAGTTAAGTTAAGTTAAGTTAAGTTAAGTTAAGTTAAGTTAAGTTAAGTTAAGTTAAGTTAAGTTAAGTTAAGTTAAGTTAAGTTAAGTTAAGTTAAGTTAAGTTAAGTTAAGTTAAGTTAAGTTAAGTTAAGTTAAGTTAAGTTAAGTTAAGTTAAGTTAAGTTAAGTTAAGTTAAGTTAAGTTAAGTTAAGTTAAGTTAAGTTAAGTTAAGTTAAGTTAAGTTAAGTTAAGTTAAGTTAAGTTAAGTTAAGTTAAGTTAAGTTAAGTTAAGTTAAGTTAAGTTAAGTTAAGTTAAGTTAAGTTAAGTTAAGTTAAGTTAAGTTAAGTTAAGTTAAGTTAAGTTAAGTTAAGTTAAGTTAAGTTAAGTTAAGTTAAGTTAAGTTAAGTTAAGTTAAGTTAAGTTAAGTTAAGTTAAGTTAAGTTAAGTTAAGTTAAGTTAAGTTAAGTTAAGTTAAGTTAAGTTAAGTTAAGTTAAGTTAAGTTAAGTTAAGTTAAGTTAAGTTAAGTTAAGTTAAGTTAAGTTAAGTTAAGTTAAGTTAAGTTAAGTTAAGTTAAGTTAAGTTAAGTTAAGTTAAGTTAAGTTAAGTTAAGTTAAGTTAAGTTAAGTTAAGTTAAGTTAAGTTAAGTTAAGTTAAGTTAAGTTAAGTTAAGTTAAGTTAAGTTAAGTTAAGTTAAGTTAAGTTAAGTTAAGTTAAGTTAAGTTAAGTTAAGTTAAGTTAAGTTAAGTTAAGTTAAGTTAAGTTAAGTTAAGTTAAGTTAAGTTAAGTTAAGTTAAGTTAAGTTAAGTTAAGTTAAGTTAAGTTAAGTTAAGTTAAGTTAAGTTAAGTTAAGTTAAGTTAAGTTAAGTTAAGTTAAGTTAAGTTAAGTTAAGTTAAGTTAAGTTAAGTTAAGTTAAGTTAAGTTAAGTTAAGTTAAGTTAAGTTAAGTTAAGTTAAGTTAAGTTAAGTTAAGTTAAGTTAAGTTAAGTTAAGTTAAGTTAAGTTAAGTTAAGTTAAGTTAAGTTAAGTTAAGTTAAGTTAAGTTAAGTTAAGTTAAGTTAAGTTAAGTTAAGTTAAGTTAAGTTAAGTTAAGTTAAGTTAAGTTAAGTTAAGTTAAGTTAAGTTAAGTTAAGTTAAGTTAAGTTAAGTTAAGTTAAGTTAAGTTAAGTTAAGTTAAGTTAAGTTAAGTTAAGTTAAGTTAAGTTAAGTTAAGTTAAGTTAAGTTAAGTTAAGTTAAGTTAAGTTAAGTTAAGTTAAGTTAAGTTAAGTTAAGTTAAGTTAAGTTAAGTTAAGTTAAGTTAAGTTAAGTTAAGTTAAGTTAAGTTAAGTTAAGTTAAGTTAAGTTAAGTTAAGTTAAGTTAAGTTAAGTTAAGTTAAGTTAAGTTAAGTTAAGTTAAGTTAAGTTAAGTTAAGTTAAGTTAAGTTAAGTTAAGTTAAGTTAAGTTAAGTTAAGTTAAGTTAAGTTAAGTTAAGTTAAGTTAAGTTAAGTTAAGTTAAGTTAAGTTAAGTTAAGTTAAGTTAAGTTAAGTTAAGTTAAGTTAAGTTAAGTTAAGTTAAGTTAAGTTAAGTTAAGTTAAGTTAAGTTAAGTTAAGTTAAGTTAAGTTAAGTTAAGTTAAGTTAAGTTAAGTTAAGTTAAGTTAAGTTAAGTTAAGTTAAGTTAAGTTAAGTTAAGTTAAGTTAAGTTAAGTTAAGTTAAGTTAAGTTAAGTTAAGTTAAGTTAAGTTAAGTTAAGTTAAGTTAAGTTAAGTTAAGTTAAGTTAAGTTAAGTTAAGTTAAGTTAAGTTAAGTTAAGTTAAGTTAAGTTAAGTTAAGTTAAGTTAAGTTAAGTTAAGTTAAGTTAAGTTAAGTTAAGTTAAGTTAAGTTAAGTTAAGTTAAGTTAAGTTAAGTTAAGTTAAGTTAAGTTAAGTTAAGTTAAGTTAAGTTAAGTTAAGTTAAGTTAAGTTAAGTTAAGTTAAGTTAAGTTAAGTTAAGTTAAGTTAAGTTAAGTTAAGTTAAGTTAAGTTAAGTTAAGTTAAGTTAAGTTAAGTTAAGTTAAGTTAAGTTAAGTTAAGTTAAGTTAAGTTAAGTTAAGTTAAGTTAAGTTAAGTTAAGTTAAGTTAAGTTAAGTTAAGTTAAGTTAAGTTAAGTTAAGTTAAGTTAAGTTAAGTTAAGTTAAGTTAAGTTAAGTTAAGTTAAGTTAAGTTAAGTTAAGTTAAGTTAAGTTAAGTTAAGTTAAGTTAAGTTAAGTTAAGTTAAGTTAAGTTAAGTTAAGTTAAGTTAAGTTAAGTTAAGTTAAGTTAAGTTAAGTTAAGTTAAGTTAAGTTAAGTTAAGTTAAGTTAAGTTAAGTTAAGTTAAGTTAAGTTAAGTTAAGTTAAGTTAAGTTAAGTTAAGTTAAGTTAAGTTAAGTTAAGTTAAGTTAATTGATTTTTAATTAACGTCTGTGTTTTTTTATTAATATCTTTTGAATATTTGCGATCGATTATACAGACATGATTTTTTTAAGTAGTTGGTGAAGTAAACTGAAAATTTTTATTTTTAATATTTTATCTAGGAAACTTTAATTTTTTGAAAAATTACTGAATTATTGAATTGATGAGTCCTAAGCTTGATACCAGGACGAAACAATTCAATAATTCAGTAATTTTTCAAAAAATTAAAGTTTCCTAGATAAAATATTAAAAATAAAAATTTTCAGTTTACTTCACCAACTACTTAAAAAAATCATGTCTGTATAATCGATCGCAAATATTCAAAAGATGTTAAGTTAAGTTAAGTTAAGTTAAGTTAAGTTAAGTTAAGTTAAGTTAAGTTAAGTTAAGTTAAGTTAAGTTAAGTTAAGTTAAGTTAAGTTAAGTTAAGTTAAGTTAAGTTAAGTTAAGTTAAGTTAAGTTAAGTTAAGTTAAGTTAAGTTAAGTTAAGTTAAGTTAAGTTAAGTTAAGTTAAGTTAAGTTAAGTTAAGTTAAGTTAAGTTAAGTTAAGTTAAGTTAAGTTAAGTTAAGTTAAGTTAAGTTAAGTTAAGTTAAGTTAAGTTAAGTTAAGTTAAGTTAAGTTAAGTTAAGTTAAGTTAAGTTAAGTTAAGTTAAGTTAAGTTAAGTTAAGTTAAGTTAAGTTAAGTTAAGTTAAGTTAAGTTAAGTTAAGTTAAGTTAAGTTAAGTTAAGTTAAGTTAAGTTAAGTTAAGTTAAGTTAAGTTAAGTTAAGTTAAGTTAAGTTAAGTTAAGTTAAGTTAAGTTAAGTTAAGTTAAGTTAAGTTAAGTTAAGTTAAGTTAAGTTAAGTTAAGTTAAGTTAAGTTAAGTTAAGTTAAGTTAAGTTAAGTTAAGTTAAGTTAAGTTAAGTTAAGTTAAGTTAAGTTAAGTTAAGTTAAGTTAAGTTAAGTTAAGTTAAGTTAAGTTAAGTTAAGTTAAGTTAAGTTAAGTTAAGTTAAGTTAAGTTAAGTTAAGTTAAGTTAAGTTAAGTTAAGTTAAGTTAAGTTAAGTTAAGTTAAGTTAAGTTAAGTTAAGTTAAGTTAAGTTAAGTTAAGTTAAGTTAAGTTAAGTTAAGTTAAGTTAAGTTAAGTTAAGTTAAGTTAAGTTAAGTTAAGTTAAGTTAAGTTAAGTTAAGTTAAGTTAAGTTAAGTTAAGTTAAGTTAAGTTAAGTTAAGTTAAGTTAAGTTAAGTTAAGTTAAGTTAAGTTAAGTTAAGTTAAGTTAAGTTAAGTTAAGTTAAGTTAAGTTAAGTTAAGTTAAGTTAAGTTAAGTTAAGTTAAGTTAAGTTAAGTTAAGTTAAGTTAAGTTAAGTTAAGTTAAGTTAAGTTAAGTTAAGTTAAGTTAAGTTAAGTTAAGTTAAGTTAAGTTAAGTTAAGTTAAGTTAAGTTAAGTTAAGTTAAGTTAAGTTAAGTTAAGTTAAGTTAAGTTAAGTTAAGTTAAGTTAAGTTAAGTTAAGTTAAGTTAAGTTAAGTTAAGTTAAGTTAAGTTAAGTTAAGTTAAGTTAAGTTAAGTTAAGTTAAGTTAAGTTAAGTTAAGTTAAGTTAAGTTAAGTTAAGTTAAGTTAAGTTAAGTTAAGTTAAGTTAAGTTAAGTTAAGTTAAGTTAAGTTAAGTTAAGTTAAGTTAAGTTAAGTTAAGTTAAGTTAAGTTAAGTTAAGTTAAGTTAAGTTAAGTTAAGTTAAGTTAAGTTAAGTTAAGTTAAGTTAAGTTAAGTTAAGTTAAGTTAAGTTAAGTTAAGTTAAGTTAAGTTAAGTTAAGTTAAGTTAAGTTAAGTTAAGTTAAGTTAAGTTAAGTTAAGTTAAGTTAAGTTAAGTTAAGTTAAGTTAAGTTAAGTTAAGTTAAGTTAAGTTAAGTTAAGTTAAGTTAAGTTAAGTTAAGTTAAGTTAAGTTAAGTTAAGTTAAGTTAAGTTAAGTTAAGTTAAGTTAAGTTAAGTTAAGTTAAGTTAAGTTAAGTTAAGTTAAGTTAAGTTAAGTTAA
The DNA here is from genome assembly GCA_964007475.1 of Hybos culiciformis. Classification (NCBI taxonomy): domain Eukaryota; kingdom Metazoa; phylum Arthropoda; class Insecta; order Diptera; family Hybotidae; genus Hybos; species Hybos culiciformis. Next base: position 30,606 of record CAXFZM010000321.1, read on the forward strand.
GTTAAGTTAAGTTAAGTTAAGTTAAGTTAAGTTAAGTTAAGTTAAGTTAAGTTAAGTTAAGTTAAGTTAAGTTAAGTTAAGTTAAGTTAAGTTAAGTTAAGTTAAGTTAAGTTAAGTTAAGTTAAGTTAAGTTAAGTTAAGTTAAGTTAAGTTAAGTTAAGTTAAGTTAAGTTAAGTTAAGTTAAGTTAAGTTAAGTTAAGTTAAGTTAAGTTAAGTTAAGTTAAGTTAAGTTAAGTTAAGTTAAGTTAAGTTAAGTTAAGTTAAGTTAAGTTAAGTTAAGTTAAGTTAAGTTAAGTTAAGTTAAGTTAAGTTAAGTTAAGTTAAGTTAAGTTAAGTTAAGTTAAGTTAAGTTAAGTTAAGTTAAGTTAAGTTAAGTTAAGTTAAGTTAAGTTAAGTTAAGTTAAGTTAAGTTAAGTTAAGTTAAGTTAAGTTAAGTTAAGTTAAGTTAAGTTAAGTTAAGTTAAGTTAAGTTAAGTTAAGTTAAGTTAAGTTAAGTTAAGTTAAGTTAAGTTAAGTTAAGTTAAGTTAAGTTAAGTTAAGTTAAGTTAAGTTAAGTTAAGTTAAGTTAAGTTAAGTTAAGTTAAGTTAAGTTAAGTTAAGTTAAGTTAAGTTAAGTTAAGTTAAGTTAAGTTAAGTTAAGTTAAGTTAAGTTAAGTTAAGTTAAGTTAAGTTAAGTTAAGTTAAGTTAAGTTAAGTTAAGTTAAGTTAAGTTAAGTTAAGTTAAGTTAAGTTAAGTTAAGTTAAGTTAAGTTAAGTTAAGTTAAGTTAAGTTAAGTTAAGTTAAGTTAAGTTAAGTTAAGTTAAGTTAAGTTAAGTTAAGTTAAGTTAAGTTAAGTTAAGTTAAGTTAAGTTAAGTTAAGTTAAGTTAAGTTAAGTTAAGTTAAGTTAAGTTAAGTTAAGTTAAGTTAAGTTAAGTTAAGTTAAGTTAAGTTAAGTTAAGTTAAGTTAAGTTAAGTTAAGTTAAGTTAAGTTAAGTTAAGTTAAGTTAAGTTAAGTTAAGTTAAGTTAAGTTAAGTTAAGTTAAGTTAAGTTAAGTTAAGTTAAGTTAAGTTAAGTTAAGTTAAGTTAAGTTAAGTTAAGTTAAGTTAAGTTAAGTTAAGTTAAGTTAAGTTAAGTTAAGTTAAGTTAAGTTAAGTTAAGTTAAGTTAAGTTAAGTTAAGTTAAGTTAAGTTAAGTTAAGTTAAGTTAAGTTAAGTTAAGTTAAGTTAAGTTAAGTTAAGTTAAGTTAAGTTAAGTTAAGTTAAGTTAAGTTAAGTTAAGTTAAGTTAAGTTAAGTTAAGTTAAGTTAAGTTAAGTTAAGTTAAGTTAAGTTAAGTTAAGTTAAGTTAAGTTAAGTTAAGTTAAGTTAAGTTAAGTTAAGTTAAGTTAAGTTAAGTTAAGTTAAGTTAAGTTAAGTTAAGTTAAGTTAAGTTAAGTTAAGTTAAGTTAAGTTAAGTTAAGTTAAGTTAAGTTAAGTTAAGTTAAGTTAAGTTAAGTTAAGTTAAGTTAAGTTAAGTTAAGTTAAGTTAAGTTAAGTTAAGTTAAGTTAAGTTAAGTTAAGTTAAGTTAAGTTAAGTTAAGTTAAGTTAAGTTAAGTTAAGTTAAGTTAAGTTAAGTTAAGTTAAGTTAAGTTAAGTTAAGTTAAGTTAAGTTAAGTTAAGTTAAGTTAAGTTAAGTTAAGTTAAGTTAAGTTAAGTTAAGTTAAGTTAAGTTAAGTTAAGTTAAGTTAAGTTAAGTTAAGTTAAGTTAAGTTAAGTTAAGTTAAGTTAAGTTAAGTTAAGTTAAGTTAAGTTAAGTTAAGTTAAGTTAAGTTAAGTTAAGTTAAGTTAAGTTAAGTTAAGTTAAGTTAAGTTAAGTTAAGTTAAGTTAAGTTAAGTTAAGTTAAGTTAAGTTAAGTTAAGTTAAGTTAAGTTAAGTTAAGTTAAGTTAAGTTAAGTTAAGTTAAGTTAAGTTAAGTTAAGTTAAGTTAAGTTAAGTTAAGTTAAGTTAAGTTAAGTTAAGTTAAGTTAAGTTAAGTTAAGTTAAGTTAAGTTAAGTTAAGTTAAGTTAAGTTAAGTTAAGTTAAGTTAAGTTAAGTTAAGTTAAGTTAAGTTAAGTTAAGTTAAGTTAAGTTAAGTTAAGTTAAGTTAAGTTAAGTTAAGTTAAGTTAAGTTAAGTTAAGTTAAGTTAAGTTAAGTTAAGTTAAGTTAAGTTAAGTTAAGTTAAGTTAAGTTAAGTTAAGTTAAGTTAAGTTAAGTTAAGTTAAGTTAAGTTAAGTTAAGTTAAGTTAAGTTAAGTTAAGTTAAGTTAAGTTAAGTTAAGTTAAGTTAAGTTAAGTTAAGTTAAGTTAAGTTAAGTTAAGTTAAGTTAAGTTAAGTTAAGTTAAGTTAAGTTAAGTTAAGTTAAGTTAAGTTAAGTTAAGTTAAGTTAAGTTAAGTTAAGTTAAGTTAAGTTAAGTTAAGTTAAGTTAAGTTAAGTTAAGTTAAGTTAAGTTAAGTTAAGTTAAGTTAAGTTAAGTTAAGTTAAGTTAAGTTAAGTTAAGTTAAGTTAAGTTAAGTTAAGTTAAGTTAAGTTAAGTTAAGTTAAGTTAAGTTAAGTTAAGTTAAGTTAAGTTAAGTTAAGTTAAGTTAAGTTAAGTTAAGTTAAGTTAAGTTAAGTTAAGTTAAGTTAAGTTAAGTTAAGTTAAGTTAAGTTAAGTTAAGTTAAGTTAAGTTAAGTTAAGTTAAGTTAAGTTAAGTTAAGTTAAGTTAAGTTAAGTTAAGTTAAGTTAAGTTAAGTTAAGTTAAGTTAAGTTAAGTTAAGTTAAGTTAAGTTAAGTTAAGTTAAGTTAAGTTAAGTTAAGTTAAGTTAAGTTAAGTTAAGTTAAGTTAAGTTAAGTTAAGTTAAGTTAAGTTAAGTTAAGTTAAGTTAAGTTAAGTTAAGTTAAGTTAAGTTAAGTTAAGTTAAGTTAAGTTAAGTTAAGTTAAGTTAAGTTAAGTTAAGTTAAGTTAAGTTAAGTTAAGTTAAGTTAAGTTAAGTTAAGTTAAGTTAAGTTAAGTTAAGTTAAGTTAAGTTAAGTTAAGTTAAGTTAAGTTAAGTTAAGTTAAGTTAAGTTAAGTTAAGTTAAGTTAAGTTAAGTTAAGTTAAGTTAAGTTAAGTTAAGTTAAGTTAAGTTAAGTTAAGTTAAGTTAAGTTAAGTTAAGTTAAGTTAAGTTAAGTTAAGTTAATATCTTTTGAATATTTGCGATCGATTATACAGACATGATTTTTTTAAGTAGTTGGTGAAGTAAACTGAAAATTTTATTTTTAATATTTATCTAGGAAACTTAAATTTGAAAATTACTGAATTATTGAATTGTTTCGTCCTGGTATCAAGCTTAGGACTCATCAGAATGATTTACTTGATACCTATCATTTACAATTCTAGAGATGAATGTTATACAATTTATTTTTTATTTAAATTGCATGAAGATTTTTTTATTTTTGGTTCTGTGAGGTTTTATTTATGGATATAAATTGAATATCAAATTCCTCATATATTAATTGTATTATAATTTTATGAATTTCTGAAATCTCTATTCAATTATTATTTTTTTGTTAAATTTCTTATTTTTATTTCTCCTATTCTAATCTTGAGTGGTATTATTGCGTTTCATTTTCCGACAAAATGCCATATGAGAACTTTTTTATAAATTTCAAAGGTTGACTCTAGGGTTTGAGTCTATGTTATGAAATATTATTATGTTCACATAATTGGAAGATTGTCAGGAATTTCTTTTTCGCATTACTACCCAGAAATGAACTTTTTATTGAAGTTAAGAAATTACCAAATTTGGACAATTACCGATCTACGTCCACAAATTATTGATTTTTAATTAACGTCTGTGTTTTTATTAATATCTTTTGAATATTTGCGATCGATTATACAGACATGATTTTTTTAAGTAGTTGGTGAAGTAAACTGAAAATTTTATTTTTAATATTTATCTAGGAAACTTAAATTTGAAAATTACTGAATTATTGAATTGTTTCGTCCTGGTATCAAGCTTAGGACTCATCAGAATGATTTACTTGATACCTATCATTTACAATTCTAGAGATGAATGTTATACAATTTATTTTTTATTTAAATTGCATGAAGATTTTTTTATTTTTGGTTCTGTGAGGTTTTATTTATGGATATAAATTGAGTATCAAATTCCTCATATATTAATTGTATTATAATTTTATGAATTTCTGAAATCTCTATTCAATTATTATTTTTTTGTTAAATTTCTTATTTTTATTTCTCCTATTCTAATCTTGAGTGGTATTATTGCGTTTCATTTTCCGACAAAATGCCATATGAGAACTTTTTTATAAATTTCAAAGGTTGACTCTAGGGTTTGAGTCTATGTTATGAAATATTATTATGTTCACATAATTGGAAGATTGTCAGGAATTTCTTTTTCGCATTACTACCCAGAAATGAACTTTTTATTGAAGTTAAGAAATTACCAAATTTGGACAATTACCGATCTACGTCCACAAATTATTGATTTTTAATTAACGTCTGTGTTTTTATTAATATCTTTTGAATATTTGCGATCGATTATACAGACATGATTTTTTTAAGTAGTTGGTGAAGTAAACTGAAAATTTTATTTTTAATATTTATCTAGGAAACTTAAATTTGAAAATTACTGAATTATTGAATTGTTTCGTCCTGGTATCAAGCTTAGGACTCATCAGAATGATTTACTTGATACCTATCATTTACAATTCTAGAGATGAATGTTATACAATTTATTTTTTATTTAAATTGCATGAAGATTTTTTTATTTTTGGTTCTGTGAGGTTTTATTTATGGATATAAATTGAATATCAAATTCCTCATATATTAATTGTATTATAATTTTATGAATTTCTGAAATCTCTATTCAATTATTATTTTTTTGTTAAATTTCTTATTTTTATTTCTCCTATTCTAATCTTGAGTGGTATTATTGCGTTTCATTTTCCGACAAAATGCCATATGAGAACTTTTTTATAAATTTCAAAGGTTGACTCTAGGGTTTGAGTCTATGTTATGAAATATTATTATGTTCACATAATTGGAAGATTGTCAGGAATTTCTTTTTCGCATTACTACCCAGAAATGAACTTTTTATTGAAGTTAAGAAATTACCAAATTTGGACAATTACCGATCTACGTCCACAAATTATTGATTTTTAATTAACGTCTGTGTTTTTATTAATATCTTTTGAATATTTGCGATCGATTATACAGACATGATTTTTTTAAGTAGTTGGTGAAGTAAACTGAAAATTTTATTTTTAATATTTATCTAGGAAACTTAAATTTGACACACAGAACCAAAAATAAAAAAATCTTCATGCAATTTAAATAAAAAATAAATTGTATAACATTCATCTCTAGAATTGTAAATGATAGGTATCAAGTAAATCATTCTGATGAGTCCTAAGCTTGATACCAGGACGAAACAATTCAATAATTCAGTAATTTTCAAATTTAAGTTTCCTAGATAAATATTAAAAATAAAATTTTCAGTTTACTTCACCAACTACTTAAAAAAATCATGTCTGTATAATCGATCGCAAATATTCAAAAGATATTAATAAAAACACAGACGTTAATTAAAAATCAATAATTAAAAATCAATTAAGTTAAGTTAAGTTAAGTTAAGTTAAGTTAAGTTAAGTTAAGTTAAGTTAAGTTAAGTTAAGTTAAGTTAAGTTAAGTTAAGTTAAGTTAAGTTAAGTTAAGTTAAGTTAAGTTAAGTTAAGTTAAGTTAAGTTAAGTTAAGTTAAGTTAAGTTAAGTTAAGTTAAGTTAAGTTAAGTTAAGTTAAGTTAAGTTAAGTTAAGTTAAGTTAAGTTAAGTTAAGTTAAGTTAAGTTAAGTTAAGTTAAGTTAAGTTAAGTTAAGTTAAGTTAAGTTAAGTTAAGTTAAGTTAAGTTAAGTTAAGTTAAGTTAAGTTAAGTTAAGTTAAGTTAAGTTAAGTTAAGTTAAGTTAAGTTAAGTTAAGTTAAGTTAAGTTAAGTTAAGTTAAGTTAAGTTAAGTTAAGTTAAGTTAAGTTAAGTTAAGTTAAGTTAAGTTAAGTTAAGTTAAGTTAAGTTAAGTTAAGTTAAGTTAAGTTAAGTTAAGTTAAGTTAAGTTAAGTTAAGTTAAGTTAAGTTAAGTTAAGTTAAGTTAAGTTAAGTTAAGTTAAGTTAAGTTAAGTTAAGTTAAGTTAAGTTAAGTTAAGTTAAGTTAAGTTAAGTTAAGTTAAGTTAAGTTAAGTTAAGTTAAGTTAAGTTAAGTTAAGTTAAGTTAAGTTAAGTTAAGTTAAGTTAAGTTAAGTTAAGTTAAGTTAAGTTAAGTTAAGTTAAGTTAAGTTAAGTTAAGTTAAGTTAAGTTAAGTTAAGTTAAGTTAAGTTAAGTTAAGTTAAGTTAAGTTAAGTTAAGTTAAGTTAAGTTAAGTTAAGTTAAGTTAAGTTAAGTTAAGTTAAGTTAAGTTAAGTTAAGTTAAGTTAAGTTAAGTTAAGTTAAGTTAAGTTAAGTTAAGTTAAGTTAAGTTAAGTTAAGTTAAGTTAAGTTAAGTTAAGTTAAGTTAAGTTAAGTTAAGTTAAGTTAAGTTAAGTTAAGTTAAGTTAAGTTAAGTTAAGTTAAGTTAAGTTAAGTTAAGTTAAGTTAAGTTAAGTTAAGTTAAGTTAAGTTAAGTTAAGTTAAGTTAAGTTAAGTTAAGTTAAGTTAAGTTAAGTTAAGTTAAGTTAAGTTAAGTTAAGTTAAGTTAAGTTAAGTTAAGTTAAGTTAAGTTAAGTTAAGTTAAGTTAAGTTAAGTTAAGTTAAGTTAAGTTAAGTTAAGTTAAGTTAAGTTAAGTTAAGTTAAGTTAAGTTAAGTTAAGTTAAGTTAAGTTAAGTTAAGTTAAGTTAAGTTAAGTTAAGTTAAGTTAAGTTAAGTTAAGTTAAGTTAAGTTAAGTTAAGTTAAGTTAAGTTAAGTTAAGTTAAGTTAAGTTAAGTTAAGTTAAGTTAAGTTAAGTTAAGTTAAGTTAAGTTAAGTTAAGTTAAGTTAAGTTAAGTTAAGTTAAGTTAAGTTAAGTTAAGTTAAGTTAAGTTAAGTTAAGTTAAGTTAAGTTAAGTTAAGTTAAGTTAAGTTAAGTTAAGTTAAGTTAAGTTAAGTTAAGTTAAGTTAAGTTAAGTTAAGTTAAGTTAAGTTAAGTTAAGTTAAGTTAAGTTAAGTTAAGTTAAGTTAAGTTAAGTTAAGTTAAGTTAAGTTAAGTTAAGTTAAGTTAAGTTAAGTTAAGTTAAGTTAAGTTAAGTTAAGTTAAGTTAAGTTAAGTTAAGTTAAGTTAAGTTAAGTTAAGTTAAGTTAAGTTAAGTTAAGTTAAGTTAAGTTAAGTTAAGTTAAGTTAAGTTAAGTTAAGTTAAGTTAAGTTAAGTTAAGTTAAGTTAAGTTAAGTTAAGTTAAGTTAAGTTAAGTTAAGTTAAGTTAAGTTAAGTTAAGTTAAGTTAAGTTAAGTTAAGTTAAGTTAAGTTAAGTTAAGTTAAGTTAAGTTAAGTTAAGTTAAGTTAAGTTAAGTTAAGTTAAGTTAAGTTAAGTTAAGTTAAGTTAAGTTAAGTTAAGTTAAGTTAAGTTAAGTTAAGTTAAGTTAAGTTAAGTTAAGTTAAGTTAAGTTAAGTTAAGTTAAGTTAAGTTAAGTTAAGTTAAGTTAAGTTAAGTTAAGTTAAGTTAAGTTAAGTTAAGTTAAGTTAAGTTAAGTTAAGTTAAGTTAAGTTAAGTTAAGTTAAGTTAAGTTAAGTTAAGTTAAGTTAAGTTAAGTTAAGTTAAGTTAAGTTAAGTTAAGTTAAGTTAAGTTAAGTTAAGTTAAGTTAAGTTAAGTTAAGTTAAGTTAAGTTAAGTTAAGTTAAGTTAAGTTAAGTTAAGTTAAGTTAAGTTAAGTTAAGTTAAGTTAAGTTAAGTTAAGTTAAGTTAAGTTAAGTTAAGTTAAGTTAAGTTAAGTTAAGTTAAGTTAAGTTAAGTTAAGTTAAGTTAAGTTAAGTTAAGTTAAGTTAAGTTAAGTTAAGTTAAGTTAAGTTAAGTTAAGTTAAGTTAAGTTAAGTTAAGTTAAGTTAAGTTAAGTTAAGTTAAGTTAAGTTAAGTTAAGTTAAGTTAAGTTAAGTTAAGTTAAGTTAAGTTAAGTTAAGTTAAGTTAAGTTAAGTTAAGTTAAGTTAAGTTAAGTTAAGTTAAGTTAAGTTAAGTTAAGTTAAGTTAAGTTAAGTTAAGTTAAGTTAAGTTAAGTTAAGTTAAGTTAAGTTAAGTTAAGTTAAGTTAAGTTAAGTTAAGTTAAGTTAAGTTAAGTTAAGTTAAGTTAAGTTAAGTTAAGTTAAGTTAAGTTAAGTTAAGTTAAGTTAAGTTAAGTTAAGTTAAGTTAAGTTAAGTTAAGTTAAGTTAAGTTAAGTTAAGTTAAGTTAAGTTAAGTTAAGTTAAGTTAAGTTAAGTTAAGTTAAGTTAAGTTAAGTTAAGTTAAGTTAAGTTAAGTTAAGTTAAGTTAAGTTAAGTTAAGTTAAGTTAAGTTAAGTTAAGTTAAGTTAAGTTAAGTTAAGTTAAGTTAAGTTAAGTTAAGTTAAGTTAAGTTAAGTTAAGTTAAGTTAAGTTAAGTTAAGTTAAGTTAAGTTAAGTTAAGTTAAGTTAAGTTAAGTTAAGTTAAGTTAAGTTAAGTTAAGTTAAGTTAAGTTAAGTTAAGTTAAGTTAAGTTAAGTTAAGTTAAGTTAAGTTAAGTTAAGTTAAGTTAAGTTAAGTTAAGTTAAGTTAAGTTAAGTTAAGTTAAGTTAAGTTAAGTTAAGTTAAGTTAAGTTAAGTTAAGTTAAGTTAAGTTAAGTTAAGTTAAGTTAAGTTAAGTTAAGTTAAGTTAAGTTAAGTTAAGTTAAGTTAAGTTAAGTTAAGTTAAGTTAAGTTAAGTTAAGTTAAGTTAAGTTAAGTTAAGTTAAGTTAAGTTAAGTTAAGTTAAGTTAAGTTAAGTTAAGTTAAGTTAAGTTAAGTTAAGTTAAGTTAAGTTAAGTTAAGTTAAGTTAAGTTAAGTTAAGTTAAGTTAAGTTAAGTTAAGTTAAGTTAAGTTAAGTTAAGTTAAGTTAAGTTAAGTTAAGTTAAGTTAAGTTAAGTTAAGTTAAGTTAAGTTAAGTTAAGTTAAGTTAAGTTAAGTTAAGTTAAGTTAAGTTAAGTTAAGTTAAGTTAAGTTAAGTTAAGTTAAGTTAAGTTAAGTTAAGTTAAGTTAAGTTAAGTTAAGTTAAGTTAAGTTAAGTTAAGTTAAGTTAAGTTAAGTTAAGTTAAGTTAAGTTAAGTTAAGTTAAGTTAAGTTAAGTTAAGTTAAGTTAAGTTAAGTTAAGTTAAGTTAAGTTAAGTTAAGTTAAGTTAAGTTAAGTTAAGTTAAGTTAAGTTAAGTTAAGTTAAGTTAAGTTAAGTTAAGTTAAGTTAAGTTAAGTTAAGTTAAGTTAAGTTAAGTTAAGTTAAGTTAAGTTAAGTTAAGTTAAGTTAAGTTAAGTTAAGTTAAGTTAAGTTAAGTTAAGTTAAGTTAAGTTAAGTTAAGTTAAGTTAAGTTAAGTTAAGTTAAGTTAAGTTAAGTTAAGTTAAGTTAAGTTAAGTTAAGTTAAGTTAAGTTAAGTTAAGTTAAGTTAAGTTAAGTTAAGTTAAGTTAAGTTAAGTTAAGTTAAGTTAAGTTAAGTTAAGTTAAGTTAAGTTAAGTTAAGTTAAGTTAAGTTAAGTTAAGTTAAGTTAAGTTAAGTTAAGTTAAGTTAAGTTAAGTTAAGTTAAGTTAAGTTAAGTTAAGTTAAGTTAAGTTAAGTTAAGTTAAGTTAAGTTAAGTTAAGTTAAGTTAAGTTAAGTTAAGTTAAGTTAAGTTAAGTTAAGTTAAGTTAAGTTAAGTTAAGTTAAGTTAAGTTAAGTTAAGTTAAGTTAAGTTAAGTTAAGTTAAGTTAAGTTAAGTTAAGTTAAGTTAAGTTAAGTTAAGTTAAGTTAAGTTAAGTTAAGTTAAGTTAAGTTAAGTTAAGTTAAGTTAAGTTAAGTTAAGTTAAGTTAAGTTAAGTTAAGTTAAGTTAAGTTAAGTTAAGTTAAGTTAAGTTAAGTTAAGTTAAGTTAAGTTAAGTTAAGTTAAGTTAAGTTAAGTTAAGTTAAGTTAAGTTAAGTTAAGTTAAGTTAAGTTAAGTTAAGTTAAGTTAAGTTAAGTTAAGTTAAGTTAAGTTAAGTTAAGTTAAGTTAAGTTAAGTTAAGTTAAGTTAAGTTAAGTTAAGTTAAGTTAAGTTAAGTTAAGTTAAGTTAAGTTAAGTTAAGTTAAGTTAAGTTAAGTTAAGTTAAGTTAAGTTAAGTTAAGTTAAGTTAAGTTAAGTTAAGTTAAGTTAAGTTAAGTTAAGTTAAGTTAAGTTAAGTTAAGTTAAGTTAAGTTAAGTTAAGTTAAGTTAAGTTAAGTTAAGTTAAGTTAAGTTAAGTTAAGTTAAGTTAAGTTAAGTTAAGTTAAGTTAAGTTAAGTTAAGTTAAGTTAAGTTAAGTTAAGTTAAGTTAAGTTAAGTTAAGTTAAGTTAAGTTAAGTTAAGTTAAGTTAAGTTAAGTTAAGTTAAGTTAATTAAGTTAAGTTAAGTTAAGTTAAGTTAAGTTAAGTTAAGTTAAGTTAAGTTAAGTTAAGTTAAGTTAAGTTAAGTTAAGTTAAGTTAAGTTAAGTTAAGTTAAGTTAAGTTAAGTTAAGTTAAGTTAAGTTAAGTTAAGTTAAGTTAAGTTAAGTTAAGTTAAGTTAAGTTAAGTTAAGTTAAGTTAAGTTAAGTTAAGTTAAGTTAAGTTAAGTTAAGTTAAGTTAAGTTAAGTTAAGTTAAGTTAAGTTAAGTTAAGTTAAGTTAAGTTAAGTTAAGTTAAGTTAAGTTAAGTTAAGTTAAGTTAAGTTAAGTTAAGTTAAGTTAAGTTAAGTTAAGTTAAGTTAAGTTAAGTTAAGTTAAGTTAAGTTAAGTTAAGTTAAGTTAAGTTAAGTTAAGTTAAGTTAAGTTAAGTTAAGTTAAGTTAAGTTAAGTTAAGTTAAGTTAAGTTAAGTTAAGTTAAGTTAAGTTAAGTTAAGTTAAGTTAAGTTAAGTTAAGTTAAGTTAAGTTAAGTTAAGTTAAGTTAAGTTAAGTTAAGTTAAGTTAAGTTAAGTTAAGTTAAGTTAAGTTAAGTTAAGTTAAGTTAAGTTAAGTTAAGTTAAGTTAAGTTAAGTTAAGTTAAGTTAAGTTAAGTTAAGTTAAGTTAAGTTAAGTTAAGTTAAGTTAAGTTAAGTTAAGTTAAGTTAAGTTAAGTTAAGTTAAGTTAAGTTAAGTTAAGTTAAGTTAAGTTAAGTTAAGTTAAGTTAAGTTAAGTTAAGTTAAGTTAAGTTAAGTTAAGTTAAGTTAAGTTAAGTTAAGTTAAGTTAAGTTAAGTTAAGTTAAGTTAAGTTAAGTTAAGTTAAGTTAAGTTAAGTTAAGTTAAGTTAAGTTAAGTTAAGTTAAGTTAAGTTAAGTTAAGTTAAGTTAAGTTAAGTTAAGTTAAGTTAAGTTAAGTTAAGTTAAGTTAAGTTAAGTTAAGTTAAGTTAAGTTAAGTTAAGTTAAGTTAAGTTAAGTTAAGTTAAGTTAAGTTAAGTTAAGTTAAGTTAAGTTAAGTTAAGTTAAGTTAAGTTAAGTTAAGTTAAGTTAAGTTAAGTTAAGTTAAGTTAAGTTAAGTTAAGTTAAGTTAAGTTAAGTTAAGTTAAGTTAAGTTAAGTTAAGTTAAGTTAAGTTAAGTTAAGTTAAGTTAAGTTAAGTTAAGTTAAGTTAAGTTAAGTTAAGTTAAGTTAAGTTAAGTTAAGTTAAGTTAAGTTAAGTTAAGTTAAGTTAAGTTAAGTTAAGTTAAGTTAAGTTAAGTTAAGTTAAGTTAAGTTAAGTTAAGTTAAGTTAAGTTAAGTTAAGTTAAGTTAAGTTAAGTTAAGTTAAGTTAAGTTAAGTTAAGTTAAGTTAAGTTAAGTTAAGTTAAGTTAAGTTAAGTTAAGTTAAGTTAAGTTAAGTTAAGTTAAGTTAAGTTAAGTTAAGTTAAGTTAAGTTAAGTTAAGTTAAGTTAAGTTAAGTTAAGTTAAGTTAAGTTAAGTTAAGTTAAGTTAAGTTAAGTTAAGTTAAGTTAAGTTAAGTTAAGTTAAGTTAAGTTAAGTTAAGTTAAGTTAAGTTAAGTTAAGTTAAGTTAAGTTAAGTTAAGTTAAGTTAAGTTAAGTTAAGTTAAGTTAAGTTAAGTTAAGTTAAGTTAAGTTAAGTTAAGTTAAGTTAAGTTAAGTTAAGTTAAGTTAAGTTAAGTTAAGTTAAGTTAAGTTAAGTTAAGTTAAGTTAAGTTAAGTTAAGTTAAGTTAAGTTAAGTTAAGTTAAGTTAAGTTAAGTTAAGTTAAGTTAAGTTAAGTTAAGTTAAGTTAAGTTAAGTTAAGTTAAGTTAAGTTAAGTTAAGTTAAGTTAAGTTAAGTTAAGTTAAGTTAAGTTAAGTTAAGTTAAGTTAAGTTAAGTTAAGTTAAGTTAAGTTAAGTTAAGTTAAGTTAAGTTAAGTTAAGTTAAGTTAAGTTAAGTTAAGTTAAGTTAAGTTAAGTTAAGTTAAGTTAAGTTAAGTTAAGTTAAGTTAAGTTAAGTTAAGTTAAGTTAAGTTAAGTTAAGTTAAGTTAAGTTAAGTTAAGTTAAGTTAAGTTAAGTTAAGTTAAGTTAAGTTAAGTTAAGTTAAGTTAAGTTAAGTTAAGTTAAGTTAAGTTAAGTTAAGTTAAGTTAAGTTAAGTTAAGTTAAGTTAAGTTAAGTTAAGTTAAGTTAAGTTAAGTTAAGTTAAGTTAAGTTAAGTTAAGTTAAGTTAAGTTAAGTTAAGTTAAGTTAAGTTAAGTTAAGTTAAGTTAAGTTAAGTTAAGTTAAGTTAAGTTAAGTTAAGTTAAGTTAAGTTAAGTTAAGTTAAGTTAAGTTAAGTTAAGTTAAGTTAAGTTAAGTTAAGTTAAGTTAAGTTAAGTTAAGTTAAGTTAAGTTAAGTTAAGTTAAGTTAAGTTAAGTTAAGTTAAGTTAAGTTAAGTTAAGTTAAGTTAAGTTAAGTTAAGTTAAGTTAAGTTAAGTTAAGTTAAGTTAAGTTAAGTTAAGTTAAGTTAAGTTAAGTTAAGTTAAGTTAAGTTAAGTTAAGTTAAGTTAAGTTAAGTTAAGTTAAGTTAAGTTAAGTTAAGTTAAGTTAAGTTAAGTTAAGTTAAGTTAAGTTAAGTTAAGTTAAGTTAAGTTAAGTTAAGTTAAGTTAAGTTAAGTTAAGTTAAGTTAAGTTAAGTTAAGTTAAGTTAAGTTAAGTTAAGTTAAGTTAAGTTAAGTTAAGTTAAGTTAAGTTAAGTTAAGTTAAGTTAAGTTAAGTTAAGTTAAGTTAAGTTAAGTTAAGTTAAGTTAAGTTAAGTTAAGTTAAGTTAAGTTAAGTTAAGTTAAGTTAAGTTAAGTTAAGTTAAGTTAAGTTAAGTTAAGTTAAGTTAAGTTAAGTTAAGTTAAGTTAAGTTAAGTTAAGTTAAGTTAAGTTAAGTTAAGTTAAGTTAAGTTAAGTTAAGTTAAGTTAAGTTAAGTTAAGTTAAGTTAAGTTAAGTTAAGTTAAGTTAAGTTAAGTTAAGTTAAGTTAAGTTAAGTTAAGTTAAGTTAAGTTAAGTTAAGTTAAGTTAAGTTAAGTTAAGTTAAGTTAAGTTAAGTTAAGTTAAGTTAAGTTAAGTTAAGTTAAGTTAAGTTAAGTTAAGTTAAGTTAAGTTAAGTTAAGTTAAGTTAAGTTAAGTTAAGTTAAGTTAAGTTAAGTTAAGTTAAGTTAAGTTAAGTTAAGTTAAGTTAAGTTAAGTTAAGTTAAGTTAAGTTAAGTTAAGTTAAGTTAAGTTAAGTTAAGTTAAGTTAAGTTAAGTTAAGTTAAGTTAAGTTAAGTTAAGTTAAGTTAAGTTAAGTTAAGTTAAGTTAAGTTAAGTTAAGTTAAGTTAAGTTAAGTTAAGTTAAGTTAAGTTAAGTTAAGTTAAGTTAAGTTAAGTTAAGTTAAGTTAAGTTAAGTTAAGTTAAGTTAAGTTAAGTTAAGTTAAGTTAAGTTAAGTTAAGTTAAGTTAAGTTAAGTTAAGTTAAGTTAAGTTAAGTTAAGTTAAGTTAAGTTAAGTTAAGTTAAGTTAAGTTAAGTTAAGTTAAGTTAAGTTAAGTTAAGTTAAGTTAAGTTAAGTTAAGTTAAGTTAAGTTAAGTTAAGTTAAGTTAAGTTAAGTTAAGTTAAGTTAAGTTAAGTTAAGTTAAGTTAAGTTAAGTTAAGTTAAGTTAAGTTAAGTTAAGTTAAGTTAAGTTAAGTTAAGTTAAGTTAAGTTAAGTTAAGTTAAGTTAAGTTAAGTTAAGTTAAGTTAAGTTAAGTTAAGTTAAGTTAAGTTAAGTTAAGTTAAGTTAAGTTAAGTTAAGTTAAGTTAAGTTAAGTTAAGTTAAGTTAAGTTAAGTTAAGTTAAGTTAAGTTAAGTTAAGTTAAGTTAAGTTAAGTTAAGTTAAGTTAAGTTAAGTTAAGTTAAGTTAAGTTAAGTTAAGTTAAGTTAAGTTAAGTTAAGTTAAGTTAAGTTAAGTTAAGTTAAGTTAAGTTAAGTTAAGTTAAGTTAAGTTAAGTTAAGTTAAGTTAAGTTAAGTTAAGTTAAGTTAAGTTAAGTTAAGTTAAGTTAAGTTAAGTTAAGTTAAGTTAAGTTAAGTTAAGTTAAGTTAAGTTAAGTTAAGTTAAGTTAAGTTAAGTTAAGTTAAGTTAAGTTAAGTTAAGTTAAGTTAAGTTAAGTTAAGTTAAGTTAAGTTAAGTTAAGTTAAGTTAAGTTAAGTTAAGTTAAGTTAAGTTAAGTTAAGTTAAGTTAAGTTAAGTTAAGTTAAGTTAAGTTAAGTTAAGTTAAGTTAAGTTAAGTTAAGTTAAGTTAAGTTAAGTTAAGTTAAGTTAAGTTAAGTTAAGTTAAGTTAAGTTAAGTTAAGTTAAGTTAAGTTAAGTTAAGTTAAGTTAAGTTAAGTTAAGTTAAGTTAAGTTAAGTTAAGTTAAGTTAAGTTAAGTTAAGTTAAGTTAAGTTAAGTTAAGTTAAGTTAAGTTAAGTTAAGTTAAGTTAAGTTAAGTTAAGTTAAGTTAAGTTAAGTTAAGTTAAGTTAAGTTAAGTTAAGTTAAGTTAAGTTAAGTTAAGTTAAGTTAAGTTAAGTTAAGTTAAGTTAAGTTAAGTTAAGTTAAGTTAAGTTAAGTTAAGTTAAGTTAAGTTAAGTTAAGTTAAGTTAAGTTAAGTTAAGTTAAGTTAAGTTAAGTTAAGTTAAGTTAAGTTAAGTTAAGTTAAGTTAAGTTAAGTTAAGTTAAGTTAAGTTAAGTTAAGTTAAGTTAAGTTAAGTTAAGTTAAGTTAAGTTAAGTTAAGTTAAGTTAAGTTAAGTTAAGTTAAGTTAAGTTAAGTTAAGTTAAGTTAAGTTAAGTTAAGTTAAGTTAAGTTAAGTTAAGTTAAGTTAAGTTAAGTTAAGTTAAGTTAAGTTAAGTTAAGTTAAGTTAAGTTAAGTTAAGTTAAGTTAAGTTAAGTTAAGTTAAGTTAAGTTAAGTTAAGTTAAGTTAAGTTAAGTTAAGTTAAGTTAAGTTAAGTTAAGTTAAGTTAAGTTAAGTTAAGTTAAGTTAAGTTAAGTTAAGTTAAGTTAAGTTAAGTTAAGTTAAGTTAAGTTAAGTTAAGTTAAGTTAAGTTAAGTTAAGTTAAGTTAAGTTAAGTTAAGTTAAGTTAAGTTAAGTTAAGTTAAGTTAAGTTAAGTTAAGTTAAGTTAAGTTAAGTTAAGTTAAGTTAAGTTAAGTTAAGTTAAGTTAAGTTAAGTTAAGTTAAGTTAAGTTAAGTTAAGTTAAGTTAAGTTAAGTTAAGTTAAGTTAAGTTAAGTTAAGTTAAGTTAAGTTAAGTTAAGTTAAGTTAAGTTAAGTTAAGTTAAGTTAAGTTAAGTTAAGTTAAGTTAAGTTAAGTTAAGTTAAGTTAAGTTAAGTTAAGTTAAGTTAAGTTAAGTTAAGTTAAGTTAAGTTAAGTTAAGTTAAGTTAAGTTAAGTTAAGTTAAGTTAAGTTAAGTTAAGTTAAGTTAAGTTAAGTTAAGTTAAGTTAAGTTAAGTTAAGTTAAGTTAAGTTAAGTTAAGTTAAGTTAAGTTAAGTTAAGTTAAGTTAAGTTAAGTTAAGTTAAGTTAAGTTAAGTTAAGTTAAGTTAAGTTAAGTTAAGTTAAGTTAAGTTAAGTTAAGTTAAGTTAAGTTAAGTTAAGTTAAGTTAAGTTAAGTTAAGTTAAGTTAAGTTAAGTTAAGTTAAGTTAAGTTAAGTTAAGTTAAGTTAAGTTAAGTTAAGTTAAGTTAAGTTAAGTTAAGTTAAGTTAAGTTAAGTTAAGTTAAGTTAAGTTAAGTTAAGTTAAGTTAAGTTAAGTTAAGTTAAGTTAAGTTAAGTTAAGTTAAGTTAAGTTAAGTTAAGTTAAGTTAAGTTAAGTTAAGTTAAGTTAAGTTAAGTTAAGTTAAGTTAAGTTAAGTTAAGTTAAGTTAAGTTAAGTTAAGTTAAGTTAAGTTAAGTTAAGTTAAGTTAAGTTAAGTTAAGTTAAGTTAAGTTAAGTTAAGTTAAGTTAAGTTAAGTTAAGTTAAGTTAAGTTAAGTTAAGTTAAGTTAAGTTAAGTTAAGTTAAGTTAAGTTAAGTTAAGTTAAGTTAAGTTAAGTTAAGTTAAGTTAAGTTAAGTTAAGTTAAGTTAAGTTAAGTTAAGTTAAGTTAAGTTAAGTTAAGTTAAGTTAAGTTAAGTTAAGTTAAGTTAAGTTAAGTTAAGTTAAGTTAAGTTAAGTTAAGTTAAGTTAAGTTAAGTTAAGTTAAGTTAAGTTAAGTTAAGTTAAGTTAAGTTAAGTTAAGTTAAGTTAAGTTAAGTTAAGTTAAGTTAAGTTAAGTTAAGTTAAGTTAAGTTAAGTTAAGTTAAGTTAAGTTAAGTTAAGTTAAGTTAAGTTAAGTTAAGTTAAGTTAAGTTAAGTTAAGTTAAGTTAAGTTAAGTTAAGTTAAGTTAAGTTAAGTTAAGTTAAGTTAAGTTAAGTTAAGTTAAGTTAAGTTAAGTTAAGTTAAGTTAAGTTAAGTTAAGTTAAGTTAAGTTAAGTTAAGTTAAGTTAAGTTAAGTTAAGTTAAGTTAAGTTAAGTTAAGTTAAGTTAAGTTAAGTTAAGTTAAGTTAAGTTAAGTTAAGTTAAGTTAAGTTAAGTTAAGTTAAGTTAAGTTAAGTTAAGTTAAGTTAAGTTAAGTTAAGTTAAGTTAAGTTAAGTTAAGTTAAGTTAAGTTAAGTTAAGTTAAGTTAAGTTAAGTTAAGTTAAGTTAAGTTAAGTTAAGTTAAGTTAAGTTAAGTTAAGTTAAGTTAAGTTAAGTTAAGTTAAGTTAAGTTAAGTTAAGTTAAGTTAAGTTAAGTTAAGTTAAGTTAAGTTAAGTTAAGTTAAGTTAAGTTAAGTTAAGTTAAGTTAAGTTAAGTTAAGTTAAGTTAAGTTAAGTTAAGTTAAGTTAAGTTAAGTTAAGTTAAGTTAAGTTAAGTTAAGTTAAGTTAAGTTAAGTTAAGTTAAGTTAAGTTAAGTTAAGTTAAGTTAAGTTAAGTTAAGTTAAGTTAAGTTAAGTTAAGTTAAGTTAAGTTAAGTTAAGTTAAGTTAAGTTAAGTTAAGTTAAGTTAAGTTAAGTTAAGTTAAGTTAAGTTAAGTTAAGTTAAGTTAAGTTAAGTTAAGTTAAGTTAAGTTAAGTTAAGTTAAGTTAAGTTAAGTTAAGTTAAGTTAAGTTAAGTTAAGTTAAGTTAAGTTAAGTTAAGTTAAGTTAAGTTAAGTTAAGTTAAGTTAAGTTAAGTTAAGTTAAGTTAAGTTAAGTTAAGTTAAGTTAAGTTAAGTTAAGTTAAGTTAAGTTAAGTTAAGTTAAGTTAAGTTAAGTTAAGTTAAGTTAAGTTAAGTTAAGTTAAGTTAAGTTAAGTTAAGTTAAGTTAAGTTAAGTTAAGTTAAGTTAAGTTAAGTTAAGTTAAGTTAAGTTAAGTTAAGTTAAGTTAAGTTAAGTTAAGTTAAGTTAAGTTAAGTTAAGTTAAGTTAAGTTAAGTTAAGTTAAGTTAAGTTAAGTTAAGTTAAGTTAAGTTAAGTTAAGTTAAGTTAAGTTAAGTTAAGTTAAGTTAAGTTAAGTTAAGTTAAGTTAAGTTAAGTTAAGTTAAGTTAAGTTAAGTTAAGTTAAGTTAAGTTAAGTTAAGTTAAGTTAAGTTAAGTTAAGTTAAGTTAAGTTAAGTTAAGTTAAGTTAAGTTAAGTTAAGTTAAGTTAAGTTAAGTTAAGTTAAGTTAAGTTAAGTTAAGTTAAGTTAAGTTAAGTTAAGTTAAGTTAAGTTAAGTTAATGTTTTGTAAATTTTTCGACCAATTAAATCAGACAAGTATTTTTTATTTTTTTATAAGAATTTATTCTTAATTCACATTAGTTCTTAAAATGTATTTAACGTTTCGATGTTTGGTTTACATCCTCATCAGAAATCTTTAATGCTTTTCATTTATTTTTCTGTAAAAATTAATTAATTTAAAATTTGATAATATTTTTCTATAATATCTAATTTGATTGTTTTGTGTTTTTTTCAAAAAATTAAAATTCCTTATTTAAACTACATCTAATACAAACAGATTTTTTTATTTTTTATATGCTATCAACAAAATAGTAAAATTTATAAGAAATTAAATTGATTTTATTATGTTATGTATTATTACTAAAAATTATTTTTTGTTTTTAATTAATTAAACGAAAACTTAATCACATACCTCAATTTATCTATTTTCGTGGAAATATCCGATAATTCTACTACATTTTTTTGAAAAATTATGGTAGAATTTCTTCATCAATTAAAAAAAGTTGCAAATAAAAAGAGATTTAACAAACAAAAACTTCGAAATTCAAATAAATGTTAATTTATGACATTATTTTATCAAACTTTTTATTATTATTGCATCTTTTGATGCTTAATGTTAGGAGACACTTTTTTAATTAACTTAAAAGGCAAAAAACATTTTTTTCGATTCCCTCAATTTTTAGCAGGTATAAAAAATTTTTTCTTTTCCAAAATCATTGTAAACAATGTTTTATTTGAAATCAAAAACCGAAAACAAAAAAACTAAAAAATTACAAATTTTATCAATAATTAGAAATTCTATTAATAAAAATTTTGCTAAACCGATATTTTAATTTTAATAGGTCATTGACATCAAAAATTTTATGAATTTTTAAAACATAAGTAAAAAGACTATTATATTAATAATTATATATAAAATTCAAACAAGGTTTGTTATTTTAATTAATCCAACAAAAAACAAAAAACTTAAAAAAGAACTTGAAATTTAAACAGGGATAAAATGTTTTTAACTTAAAACCATGTTATACATATTGTTCAGTTTTTCTGTGTCAATTTGTGCATTAATAGTATTGTTGCAACTCTTTATATACAACATCTCTGAAATGTTTCTTTTATAATAATTTTTTTCACTGAAGAAATTCTACCATAATTTTTCAAAAAAATGTAGTAGAATTATCGGATATTTCCACGAAAATAGATAAATTGAGGTATGTGATTAAGTTTTCGTTTAATTAATTAAAAACAAAAAATAATTTTTAGTAATAATACATAACATAATAAAATCAATTTAATTTCTTATAAATTTTACTATTTTGTTGATAGCATATAAAAAATAAAAAAATCTGTTTGTATTAGATGTAGTTTAAATAAGGAATTTTAATTTTTTGAAAAAAACACAAAACAATCAAATTAGATATTATAGAAAAATATTATCAAATTTTAAATTAATTAATTTTTACAGAAAAATAAATGAAAAGCATTAAAGATTTCTGATGAGGATGTAAACCAAACATCGAAACGTTAAATACATTTTAAGAACTAATGTGAATTAAGAATAAATTCTTATAAAAAAATAAAAAATACTTGTCTGATTTAATTGGTCGAAAAATTTACAAAACATTAACAAATAACACAGACGTTAAAAAAATAACAAAATAAGTTAAGTTAAGTTAAGTTAAGTTAAGTTAAGTTAAGTTAAGTTAAGTTAAGTTAAGTTAAGTTAAGTTAAGTTAAGTTAAGTTAAGTTAAGTTAAGTTAAGTTAAGTTAAGTTAAGTTAAGTTAAGTTAAGTTAAGTTAAGTTAAGTTAAGTTAAGTTAAGTTAAGTTAAGTTAAGTTAAGTTAAGTTAAGTTAAGTTAAGTTAAGTTAAGTTAAGTTAAGTTAAGTTAAGTTAAGTTAAGTTAAGTTAAGTTAAGTTAAGTTAAGTTAAGTTAAGTTAAGTTAAGTTAAGTTAAGTTAAGTTAAGTTAAGTTAAGTTAAGTTAAGTTAAGTTAAGTTAAGTTAAGTTAAGTTAAGTTAAGTTAAGTTAAGTTAAGTTAAGTTAAGTTAAGTTAAGTTAAGTTAAGTTAAGTTAAGTTAAGTTAAGTTAAGTTAAGTTAAGTTAAGTTAAGTTAAGTTAAGTTAAGTTAAGTTAAGTTAAGTTAAGTTAAGTTAAGTTAAGTTAAGTTAAGTTAAGTTAAGTTAAGTTAAGTTAAGTTAAGTTAAGTTAAGTTAAGTTAAGTTAAGTTAAGTTAAGTTAAGTTAAGTTAAGTTAAGTTAAGTTAAGTTAAGTTAAGTTAAGTTAAGTTAAGTTAAGTTAAGTTAAGTTAAGTTAAGTTAAGTTAAGTTAAGTTAAGTTAAGTTAAGTTAAGTTAAGTTAAGTTAAGTTAAGTTAAGTTAAGTTAAGTTAAGTTAAGTTAAGTTAAGTTAAGTTAAGTTAAGTTAAGTTAAGTTAAGTTAAGTTAAGTTAAGTTAAGTTAAGTTAAGTTAAGTTAAGTTAAGTTAAGTTAAGTTAAGTTAAGTTAAGTTAAGTTAAGTTAAGTTAAGTTAAGTTAAGTTAAGTTAAGTTAAGTTAAGTTAAGTTAAGTTAAGTTAAGTTAAGTTAAGTTAAGTTAAGTTAAGTTAAGTTAAGTTAAGTTAAGTTAAGTTAAGTTAAGTTAAGTTAAGTTAAGTTAAGTTAAGTTAAGTTAAGTTAAGTTAAGTTAAGTTAAGTTAAGTTAAGTTAAGTTAAGTTAAGTTAAGTTAAGTTAAGTTAAGTTAAGTTAAGTTAAGTTAAGTTAAGTTAAGTTAAGTTAAGTTAAGTTAAGTTAAGTTAAGTTAAGTTAAGTTAAGTTAAGTTAAGTTAAGTTAAGTTAAGTTAAGTTAAGTTAAGTTAAGTTAAGTTAAGTTAAGTTAAGTTAAGTTAAGTTAAGTTAAGTTAAGTTAAGTTAAGTTAAGTTAAGTTAAGTTAAGTTAAGTTAAGTTAAGTTAAGTTAAGTTAAGTTAAGTTAAGTTAAGTTAAGTTAAGTTAAGTTAAGTTAAGTTAAGTTAAGTTAAGTTAAGTTAAGTTAAGTTAAGTTAAGTTAAGTTAAGTTAAGTTAAGTTAAGTTAAGTTAAGTTAAGTTAAGTTAAGTTAAGTTAAGTTAAGTTAAGTTAAGTTAAGTTAAGTTAAGTTAAGTTAAGTTAAGTTAAGTTAAGTTAAGTTAAGTTAAGTTAAGTTAAGTTAAGTTAAGTTAAGTTAAGTTAAGTTAAGTTAAGTTAAGTTAAGTTAAGTTAAGTTAAGTTAAGTTAAGTTAAGTTAAGTTAAGTTAAGTTAAGTTAAGTTAAGTTAAGTTAAGTTAAGTTAAGTTAAGTTAAGTTAAGTTAAGTTAAGTTAAGTTAAGTTAAGTTAAGTTAAGTTAAGTTAAGTTAAGTTAAGTTAAGTTAAGTTAAGTTAAGTTAAGTTAAGTTAAGTTAAGTTAAGTTAAGTTAAGTTAAGTTAAGTTAAGTTAAGTTAAGTTAAGTTAAGTTAAGTTAAGTTAAGTTAAGTTAAGTTAAGTTAAGTTAAGTTAAGTTAAGTTAAGTTAAGTTAAGTTAAGTTAAGTTAAGTTAAGTTAAGTTAAGTTAAGTTAAGTTAAGTTAAGTTAAGTTAAGTTAAGTTAAGTTAAGTTAAGTTAAGTTAAGTTAAGTTAAGTTAAGTTAAGTTAAGTTAAGTTAAGTTAAGTTAAGTTAAGTTAAGTTAAGTTAAGTTAAGTTAAGTTAAGTTAAGTTAAGTTAAGTTAAGTTAAGTTAAGTTAAGTTAAGTTAAGTTAAGTTAAGTTAAGTTAAGTTAAGTTAAGTTAAGTTAAGTTAAGTTAAGTTAAGTTAAGTTAAGTTAAGTTAAGTTAAGTTAAGTTAAGTTAAGTTAAGTTAAGTTAAGTTAAGTTAAGTTAAGTTAAGTTAAGTTAAGTTAAGTTAAGTTAAGTTAAGTTAAGTTAAGTTAAGTTAAGTTAAGTTAAGTTAAGTTAAGTTAAGTTAAGTTAAGTTAAGTTAAGTTAAGTTAAGTTAAGTTAAGTTAAGTTAAGTTAAGTTAAGTTAAGTTAAGTTAAGTTAAGTTAAGTTAAGTTAAGTTAAGTTAAGTTAAGTTAAGTTAAGTTAAGTTAAGTTAAGTTAAGTTAAGTTAAGTTAAGTTAAGTTAAGTTAAGTTAAGTTAAGTTAAGTTAAGTTAAGTTAAGTTAAGTTAAGTTAAGTTAAGTTAAGTTAAGTTAAGTTAAGTTAAGTTAAGTTAAGTTAAGTTAAGTTAAGTTAAGTTAAGTTAAGTTAAGTTAAGTTAAGTTAAGTTAAGTTAAGTTAAGTTAAGTTAAGTTAAGTTAAGTTAAGTTAAGTTAAGTTAAGTTAAGTTAAGTTAAGTTAAGTTAAGTTAAGTTAAGTTAAGTTAAGTTAAGTTAAGTTAAGTTAAGTTAAGTTAAGTTAAGTTAAGTTAAGTTAAGTTAAGTTAAGTTAAGTTAAGTTAAGTTAAGTTAAGTTAAGTTAAGTTAAGTTAAGTTAAGTTAAGTTAAGTTAAGTTAAGTTAAGTTAAGTTAAGTTAAGTTAAGTTAAGTTAAGTTAAGTTAAGTTAAGTTAAGTTAAGTTAAGTTAAGTTAAGTTAAGTTAAGTTAAGTTAAGTTAAGTTAAGTTAAGTTAAGTTAAGTTAAGTTAAGTTAAGTTAAGTTAAGTTAAGTTAAGTTAAGTTAAGTTAAGTTAAGTTAAGTTAAGTTAAGTTAAGTTAAGTTAAGTTAAGTTAAGTTAAGTTAAGTTAAGTTAAGTTAAGTTAAGTTAAGTTAAGTTAAGTTAAGTTAAGTTAAGTTAAGTTAAGTTAAGTTAAGTTAAGTTAAGTTAAGTTAAGTTAAGTTAAGTTAAGTTAAGTTAAGTTAAGTTAAGTTAAGTTAAGTTAAGTTAAGTTAAGTTAAGTTAAGTTAAGTTAAGTTAAGTTAAGTTAAGTTAAGTTAAGTTAAGTTAAGTTAAGTTAAGTTAAGTTAAGTTAAGTTAAGTTAAGTTAAGTTAAGTTAAGTTAAGTTAAGTTAAGTTAAGTTAAGTTAAGTTAAGTTAAGTTAAGTTAAGTTAAGTTAAGTTAAGTTAAGTTAAGTTAAGTTAAGTTAAGTTAAGTTAAGTTAAGTTAAGTTAAGTTAAGTTAAGTTAAGTTAAGTTAAGTTAAGTTAAGTTAAGTTAAGTTAAGTTAAGTTAAGTTAAGTTAAGTTAAGTTAAGTTAAGTTAAGTTAAGTTAAGTTAAGTTAAGTTAAGTTAAGTTAAGTTAAGTTAAGTTAAGTTAAGTTAAGTTAAGTTAAGTTAAGTTAAGTTAAGTTAAGTTAAGTTAAGTTAAGTTAAGTTAAGTTAAGTTAAGTTAAGTTAAGTTAAGTTAAGTTAAGTTAAGTTAAGTTAAGTTAAGTTAAGTTAAGTTAAGTTAAGTTAAGTTAAGTTAAGTTAAGTTAAGTTAAGTTAAGTTAAGTTAAGTTAAGTTAAGTTAAGTTAAGTTAAGTTAAGTTAAGTTAAGTTAAGTTAAGTTAAGTTAAGTTAAGTTAAGTTAAGTTAAGTTAAGTTAAGTTAAGTTAAGTTAAGTTAAGTTAAGTTAAGTTAAGTTAAGTTAAGTTAAGTTAAGTTAAGTTAAGTTAAGTTAAGTTAAGTTAAGTTAAGTTAAGTTAAGTTAAGTTAAGTTAAGTTAAGTTAAGTTAAGTTAAGTTAAGTTAAGTTAAGTTAAGTTAAGTTAAGTTAAGTTAAGTTAAGTTAAGTTAAGTTAAGTTAAGTTAAGTTAAGTTAAGTTAAGTTAAGTTAAGTTAAGTTAAGTTAAGTTAAGTTAAGTTAAGTTAAGTTAAGTTAAGTTAAGTTAAGTTAAGTTAAGTTAAGTTAAGTTAAGTTAAGTTAAGTTAAGTTAAGTTAAGTTAAGTTAAGTTAAGTTAAGTTAAGTTAAGTTAAGTTAAGTTAAGTTAAGTTAAGTTAAGTTAAGTTAAGTTAAGTTAAGTTAAGTTAAGTTAAGTTAAGTTAAGTTAAGTTAAGTTAAGTTAAGTTAAGTTAAGTTAAGTTAAGTTAAGTTAAGTTAAGTTAAGTTAAGTTAAGTTAAGTTAAGTTAAGTTAAGTTAAGTTAAGTTAAGTTAAGTTAAGTTAAGTTAAGTTAAGTTAAGTTAAGTTAAGTTAAGTTAAGTTAAGTTAAGTTAAGTTAAGTTAAGTTAAGTTAAGTTAAGTTAAGTTAAGTTAAGTTAAGTTAAGTTAAGTTAAGTTAAGTTAAGTTAAGTTAAGTTAAGTTAAGTTAAGTTAAGTTAAGTTAAGTTAAGTTAAGTTAAGTTAAGTTAAGTTAAGTTAAGTTAAGTTAAGTTAAGTTAAGTTAAGTTAAGTTAAGTTAAGTTAAGTTAAGTTAAGTTAAGTTAAGTTAAGTTAAGTTAAGTTAAGTTAAGTTAAGTTAAGTTAAGTTAAGTTAAGTTAAGTTAAGTTAAGTTAAGTTAAGTTAAGTTAAGTTAAGTTAAGTTAAGTTAAGTTAAGTTAAGTTAAGTTAAGTTAAGTTAAGTTAAGTTAAGTTAAGTTAAGTTAAGTTAAGTTAAGTTAAGTTAAGTTAAGTTAAGTTAAGTTAAGTTAAGTTAAGTTAAGTTAAGTTAAGTTAAGTTAAGTTAAGTTAAGTTAAGTTAAGTTAAGTTAAGTTAAGTTAAGTTAAGTTAAGTTAAGTTAAGTTAAGTTAAGTTAAGTTAAGTTAAGTTAAGTTAAGTTAAGTTAAGTTAAGTTAAGTTAAGTTAAGTTAAGTTAAGTTAAGTTAAGTTAAGTTAAGTTAAGTTAAGTTAAGTTAAGTTAAGTTAAGTTAAGTTAAGTTAAGTTAAGTTAAGTTAAGTTAAGTTAAGTTAAGTTAAGTTAAGTTAAGTTAAGTTAAGTTAAGTTAAGTTAAGTTAAGTTAAGTTAAGTTAAGTTAAGTTAAGTTAAGTTAAGTTAAGTTAAGTTAAGTTAAGTTAAGTTAAGTTAAGTTAAGTTAAGTTAAGTTAAGTTAAGTTAAGTTAAGTTAAGTTAAGTTAAGTTAAGTTAAGTTAAGTTAAGTTAAGTTAAGTTAAGTTAAGTTAAGTTAAGTTAAGTTAAGTTAAGTTAAGTTAAGTTAAGTTAAGTTAAGTTAAGTTAAGTTAAGTTAAGTTAAGTTAAGTTAAGTTAAGTTAAGTTAAGTTAAGTTAAGTTAAGTTAAGTTAAGTTAAGTTAAGTTAAGTTAAGTTAAGTTAAGTTAAGTTAAGTTAAGTTAAGTTAAGTTAAGTTAAGTTAAGTTAAGTTAAGTTAAGTTAAGTTAAGTTAAGTTAAGTTAAGTTAAGTTAAGTTAAGTTAAGTTAAGTTAAGTTAAGTTAAGTTAAGTTAAGTTAAGTTAAGTTAAGTTAAGTTAAGTTAAGTTAAGTTAAGTTAAGTTAAGTTAAGTTAAGTTAAGTTAAGTTAAGTTAAGTTAAGTTAAGTTAAGTTAAGTTAAGTTAAGTTAAGTTAAGTTAAGTTAAGTTAAGTTAAGTTAAGTTAAGTTAAGTTAAGTTAAGTTAAGTTAAGTTAAGTTAAGTTAAGTTAAGTTAAGTTAAGTTAAGTTAAGTTAAGTTAAGTTAAGTTAAGTTAAGTTAAGTTAAGTTAAGTTAAGTTAAGTTAAGTTAAGTTAAGTTAAGTTAAGTTAAGTTAAGTTAAGTTAAGTTAAGTTAAGTTAAGTTAAGTTAAGTTAAGTTAAGTTAAGTTAAGTTAAGTTAAGTTAAGTTAAGTTAAGTTAAGTTAAGTTAAGTTAAGTTAAGTTAAGTTAAGTTAAGTTAAGTTAAGTTAAGTTAAGTTAAGTTAAGTTAAGTTAAGTTAAGTTAAGTTAAGTTAAGTTAAGTTAAGTTAAGTTAAGTTAAGTTAAGTTAAGTTAAGTTAAGTTAAGTTAAGTTAAGTTAAGTTAAGTTAAGTTAAGTTAAGTTAAGTTAAGTTAAGTTAAGTTAAGTTAAGTTAAGTTAAGTTAAGTTAAGTTAAGTTAAGTTAAGTTAAGTTAAGTTAAGTTAAGTTAAGTTAAGTTAAGTTAAGTTAAGTTAAGTTAAGTTAAGTTAAGTTAAGTTAAGTTAAGTTAAGTTAAGTTAAGTTAAGTTAAGTTAAGTTAAGTTAAGTTAAGTTAAGTTAAGTTAAGTTAAGTTAAGTTAAGTTAAGTTAAGTTAAGTTAAGTTAAGTTAAGTTAAGTTAAGTTAAGTTAAGTTAAGTTAAGTTAAGTTAAGTTAAGTTAAGTTAAGTTAAGTTAAGTTAAGTTAAGTTAAGTTAAGTTAAGTTAAGTTAAGTTAAGTTAAGTTAAGTTAAGTTAAGTTAAGTTAAGTTAAGTTAAGTTAAGTTAAGTTAAGTTAAGTTAAGTTAAGTTAAGTTAAGTTAAGTTAAGTTAAGTTAAGTTAAGTTAAGTTAAGTTAAGTTAAGTTAAGTTAAGTTAAGTTAAGTTAAGTTAAGTTAAGTTAAGTTAAGTTAAGTTAAGTTAAGTTAAGTTAAGTTAAGTTAAGTTAAGTTAAGTTAAGTTAAGTTAAGTTAAGTTAAGTTAAGTTAAGTTAAGTTAAGTTAAGTTAAGTTAAGTTAAGTTAAGTTAAGTTAAGTTAAGTTAAGTTAAGTTAAGTTAAGTTAAGTTAAGTTAAGTTAAGTTAAGTTAAGTTAAGTTAAGTTAAGTTAAGTTAAGTTAAGTTAAGTTAAGTTAAGTTAAGTTAAGTTAAGTTAAGTTAAGTTAAGTTAAGTTAAGTTAAGTTAAGTTAAGTTAAGTTAAGTTAAGTTAAGTTAAGTTAAGTTAAGTTAAGTTAAGTTAAGTTAAGTTAAGTTAAGTTAAGTTAAGTTAAGTTAAGTTAAGTTAAGTTAAGTTAAGTTAAGTTAAGTTAAGTTAAGTTAAGTTAAGTTAAGTTAAGTTAAGTTAAGTTAAGTTAGTTAAGTTAAGTTAAGTTAAGTTAAGTTAAGTTAAGTTAAGTTAAGTTAAGTTAAGTTAAGTTAAGTTAAGTTAAGTTAAGTTAAGTTAAGTTAAGTTAAGTTAAGTTAAGTTAAGTTAAGTTAAGTTAAGTTAAGTTAAGTTAAGTTAAGTTAAGTTAAGTTAAGTTAAGTTAAGTTAAGTTAAGTTAAG